>CAMOHE010053837.1:0-64953 GCA_946598075.1 Artocarpus hirsutus
TTAACTTGTCATATAAGTTTCACTTGCATTATTGTGTGTATGCAGTATGACTTATCACTACATGACATCACAATCTCATTATTCTTGAATCTTAAATCATAACCATGCTTGTCTTGAAGGTGATCAAACAATATAACTTAAATATTGCATGCATCACACATTATTCATCACATCATCATCATGGCATTTCACATCATTTCATAACATAGCATATCACATCATAACATATAACAGTGTAATAAATCACTAATCATGTATTTTCATAAATTTTATGAAAATATTTAAAATTAATTTATTTTTAAACTATTCATACTGTATGCGAGATTTCTACTTACCTAAACTCCAAACTGAGCGGGTCCAGTTGCATCTCGCTGTATCTGCAGTCTATGTAGCATCCTCAGCAGTGCTCCTTGAGCGACCGTGGATGGCTAGAAATG
This sequence comes from Artocarpus hirsutus, assembly GCA_946598075.1. Taxonomy (NCBI): domain Eukaryota; kingdom Viridiplantae; phylum Streptophyta; class Magnoliopsida; order Rosales; family Moraceae; genus Artocarpus; species Artocarpus hirsutus. Next base: position 438 of record CAMOHE010053837.1, read on the forward strand.
CTCTATGGAGATTCATTACTGCTGAAAACAACATTTTGGACTCCGTTACTGTATTTTGAGTCGCCTCGATCTGCGTACAGTCAGTACTAGACGATTTTCACTGGAGTGAAATTTGCTCAAATGGAGGTCACCATCGCGTTCAGAGCATCGAAACAAGTCAGGAGGAGGTCGGAGGTCAGGAGCTCAAAACCTGAGGTTCACCGGAGGCCGACCGTCCACGACGGCGCGTGGGGCGCGTGCGGTGGCTCTGGTGGTCGGCGACGACTGAAACTTCAGCTACCCCCATTTTTCCACCTCCTGAGCTGACTAGTGGGGTCAATTTGAGCCAATTTGACCTCCAACTGCTCGAATTGAGGGTGGATTTCTCGGGCAAAAACGGTGGCACCGATCTCCTATCTCCGGTGGTGGTTTGGCCAAATTGGCTTGGGAAATTTGTTACCCACTCTTGTCTGAGTGTGTTGGTGGCTGTGGTTCACCACGCTGTCTCATCGAACGATGGCCCAAGGTCTCTCGCGGCAGGGCACAAAGGCAGAGGCCATGTGTGGTTCTCCGACAGGCATTTCATGAAATTGAAGGGTCGACGAGCTTCTCTGTGCTAGTCTTAACATTTCCCCTCCTCCAATTTGGGGCGAGGCGGTCAGGAAGTGCAGGCACCATGGCTCCCACGGTGGATGGCGATGGTGGACTTCGATCTCCGGTGGCCAGCGACGCTACGATGAAATTGATCGAGGCGTCTTGCTCGCCTTGATCTTCTGAATGAAATGGTGAGGTCGATTGACCTCGACGATGGTCGGAGCTGCAAGATCGACGAGCTCCACGACAACTTGACGATGGTGGCTTCAAACTCTGACGTCGGGCCAAGATTAGGTGTAATTGGGCGGGGGTTCTCACTCCCCGTTGCCCTCTGAGTCAAACGGCATGGGCGATGTGTCACAACGCCCCCGTGAACGGTGGCATCGAGGGGCGACGCGACGATAGAAATGCAGTGGCTTCAACGAAGCTCCTCCGGCCAAAATCGAGCTGTAATATCGGTGCCATTCTCTTCGTCTCTTCGTTCTAAGTCCGTTGACACCAAGATCGTGTCGATCGGAGCTCGGACGGAGGAGATATCACACTAAAAAATTTTGTGATTTATGGCCACTTTGACGGGCGCGTGAGGGCTGCTTCGGCAGAGTTGTGGGTGGCACGATACACCGTTGAACTCAGCTCCTCGAGATCTTTCTAACGGTGTAGGAGGTGTCGAAAATGGAGGTCGGATTCTAGATGGTGTTTGAGGGGAGAGAGAGAGTGAGTAGAGAGAGAAAGTAGAGAGAGAGCTGATTGGTCAGTTTTTTTTTTTTATAGACAAATTGTGGTCTACACAGTCTAAACCGTGCAGTACTGGGTAGATCAAATTTGATCTGTAACTTTTAAATTTTTTTTTGTAGACATAATTGTACTTTTAAAAACTATGATTTATTTGCATTCTAAAAATAATCACATAAATTTATAATTCTCTTGTTGTATTTTTTTTACTGAAATATTCATTTTGACATAAAAATCATTCTCATAATTTTATCCATACTATATAGATTTCATGATTTAATTTTGAAACAATAAGCTTTGATACAATTGTCTTCAAAATCGATGATTAACTATTTTCACAACTGTATCCACATTTATACATGTGGATATATGTATGTGAATTCTAAGAAAGATATTGTGCATTTAACACTTTGCTCAATATAATTATTTATTTATTTTTAACTTTTAAAAACTTTAAAAATGTGATTTAAAACATATATTTTCATTAAAACTTTTCATATCGTAAACTTCAAATTCCATTATAAAAAAAATAGTTGTAATTTATAAAAGTTGTGTAAATTAAATTGACTATTTGAAAGTCAATTTAATTTAAATTCCAAACTTAGCATGATTTTGTGCTTCACGAACTACTTCTCGTAAAGAGCCATTTGTGGGTCCACATCTTACCAATAGATCAGCGTTTGTAGACTCCATCAATGCTCTTCTTTTTCCTTATTATTGACTATTATTTTAATAATTGATATTATTATTATTGTCATTATTATTACAACAATAATAGTAGCCTTACGTAATTATTAATGTGTACAATAATTAACTATACACATTCAAAACATTGGAATTCTTGCATCCTTGAACTTGGTGCTCACCATTTTTAATTTATGGTATGGAGCTCATGATCACTATTGATATGGGTTTCTTTTCCTGAACTGATATCACATAGGAATTTTCACATAATCTTAGTAAGTTGAAAATTCTACTTTTGCCAATAACATCATCTTTTTGGCTCATATATAAAATTAATGAATCATAAACTCTTGGTTTAGCACATCAAATAATTATTTTTAATTATTTTAATGTACTATCATAACGTTATATTATTACATGTTTCATAAATAAAGCACATAATTTTGTGCATTCACAACATTAATTATTTCTAAGGTCTTACGGTTATTAAGACCTTTAAATATGCGTGTTAATAAATGCTAAACTTGTACTTTGTTAAGCTCTCAATTGAGTAATGAGAGAAAAATCCTTAATTGATCGTAGTCATTAAGTTTTGAATTTTTCGGGTCATTACACTAAGTATGGCATCATGCCCTAATATATCATTCTGAACAGTGTTTGTGACACGTTCGACTCTATATCATAATTCAAGTCTTATAATACCGAGTGTTTTCATTTACATTCATTATTCTGTTCATTATGGTCATTTCATTGTTCAACAGTTATTGAAAATAATTGATAAATTCCTTTCAATCATTTCTTAAAACATTTTCAAAGGAAAACACTTTGTGGCCAAAACCTTTTTTAAAATCATGGCTAACAAAGAAAAGGGACTAGAGTCCTACGTCATTATCCCGTACAAGAGTATAAGCACCACAGTCCTAACCCGCTATACGTTAATTTCACGGAACCACAAGCAACCTTAGATATGAACTAGATCTGTCAATATCTAACTTAGAGTATTCTACAATGCTATACTAACTCATGGTGTCTTAGTGTGCCATTTATGTTCACAAAATCATGCCATAAGTTTAAGGTCTCTATTTATGCTTAAAACAGTGAAAACTGGTGAAACTTAGTTATTTTTCTAAAGTTCGGTTAGCTTGTCGAATTCCTTGGTCTGGCTTGCCAAGTAGCTCTATTCAGCCTATCGACCATCTGAGTCCAGCTTGTCGAACTCGCTTGAGTTCGGCCTATCAAAGATATGAATCCAGCCTGTCGAACTCAAGTTTAGCTTGTCGATTTGTCAAAATTTGAAAAATTTTAAGATTCAAGCCTCAGCTTCCTTGAGCTCAAATATCATTTTAAACATGTTCTTACAGTTTCTAGAGTATGCACAATGTTCAAAAATGATAGAAAAACATGTTAGAACATATTTAAACACTTTTAAACAAGTTTTTCACAATTATTTTCAAATTATTCTGAAAATACAAAAAAACTAAAAAATTGGTTTAGCTTTATTTTTGCCCAATTGAGCTTAGGTTTGTGATGATTTAGGGTCCACAAACTTAGAGTGAAGGGTTTCTAAGCTAAGAGAAGCTCGGATTACAACTTACAAAGAGAATCAAAGAATTGGGGCAAAATTTTTGAAACTTTGAAAATAAAATAAACAACCTTAAATTGATCTTTGAATCGAGTTTATGGAGGCTCAAATGCGTTCCCTGGCTTCTAATTTCACTGGGAATCGAGAGCTCTTGCTCGATTTTGGAACAAAATGAGAGAGAGAAGAGAAAAAGAGTGACAGTGAGAGAGAAAGAGAGTAGAGAAAGAGAGAGTGACGAGGGAGAGTGAGGAAGAAGGAATAAATAAAGAGAGATAGGGTAGTTTTCAGGTTAAAAACCATGTTCAACACATGGTTTTCAAAGAAAGATATGTTGGGTATTTGACAAATTGTTTTGTTTCAAAATTTAAAATAATAAATAAAAAAAATTAAAAGTGAGATTAATTTGAAAATACCACAAAATAATTAAATTAAGTTCAAATTACATTAAGGCACACTAATTTACTATTTTATATACTAATCACACTTAATTAAATTTTTAGGTGTTATATGAACCTTGTTCAACATTTATAAGCTCGTTGAACTATGATATATAGTTAAAGAGGTAATTTCATTAACCTAAAACTACACTTTTATTAAATTAATCCAAAATGATGCTCTTCTTAAAAACATCTTGATTCCTTTTTTTTTGGCCATTATGCATTTTTATCTGTTTATTTAATTTGCATCATTTTTTTTAAAGCATCAGTTTTATTTTATTTTTGAAGTAGTCATATAATGTTGAGAAATGAAATATTTCTAGGAAAAACTGAAGCAAATTAAATAAAAAGCTTAAAAAATCATATTAGACATTTTGTACTAGAAAAAGATCTCAAGATACCATAATGATACTTTTAAAAGTAATAAGGCATTTTTAAATTATGTAATAATAAGGTAAATTTTAACATTATCAAAACATAAAGTGCCAAAATAATTTAAACCCTTCTCTTTTTTTTTTAAAGCTGGAAAAAAGGCTATTGTAAGTTAAGAAAATTAGTAAGATTGCTGTAAAAACAACAAACACTTTACATGGAGAAGACTTATTTCGTTACTTACTCCTTTTTTTAAGTTCTAATATATATTCATGATTACAATAATTAACTCACAAATAGACAAAGAGGGTGTGTAGATAAGTGAGAAGAGGCGCTATTATTAGGTTAAAGATTCGAGTCTTTACTTTTGACTTACACATAGAACTAGTAGTTCTAGTCACCACACATCGCACATTTTGTCGCATTGTGCACCTATCCTCCCTAGCATCATGAAACCTGGACTTGTTTTAATAGAAAAAAGAATGCTATAGATAACTAAAGTTTTACGTAGAAAACTTATAAAGTAAGGTAGCATTTTATAAGTCATTAATCTTTTGAAGGGGTTGACCACAATAAGGCAGCAAAGTTGCTTATTAGGCGCACTTGACCACAAAGGCGAGGGCGTACGGCAGATGGCGAAAACAAATAACCTAAACAACTATATCCTTGCTATGCCACTTACTGAATTGTTAAAAACGGCACCTTACTAGCATGTGGCACGTTCCCCCTCTTCTTTCAAGCTCTCATTAGAGAAGGTTTTTTCTTTGTTTTTTTTTTTTTTCATGTGATTTTAGTCAACAATGTGGAGCGAAATTCAAGGATATATTCATCTTCAAAACAAAAAAATAATCAAGATAACAAATCCTTTTTCCTAAATTCAAGATATCAAATTGATATACACGTGAAGAGAGCCTCTTAGATTTTGACACACCCCACAGCGATTGTCATAGCAAAGCCTTCTGATGATTAAAAAAAACATCCAGGGACCAACGTGCTTTTATTGTTTTTTTTTTTTTTAAACACCGAGAGGGACATTTTCGTAAATTTGGTCTAGCTCTAATGCCAATCCAACTCCTATTTGTAATCCACCCACCGGAGCCACCATCAGCGGTCCAACGTTTCGCAACCCTAATTCCTAGTTCCTAATCCAATTCCTCTGATTCAGAACTAGGTTTAGGGTTAGGATCCAATTCAGGGAGTAAACTCAATTTCAATCTCAATCTTCAATTAATCTCCCTTTTTCTCGCCCAACAATGGCGTCCGAAGTCGTAGGGGCGATTTCCATAAACGATGTGTTGACGGACGACGAGCTCCGGTCGGTGCTGGCGAAGCTGGAGAACGAGCAAGACAAGGAGGTCTTCGGATTGGTCTGCAAGAGATGGCTACATTTGCAGAGCATCGAGAGGAAGAAGCTATTCGCCCGTGCCGGGCCCCACATGCTCCGCCGAATGGCCGCCAGGTTCTCTCGCCTCCAGGAATTGGACCTTTCGCAGTCGGTCTCTCGCTCCTTCTACCCCGGCGTCACCGATTCTGATCTTTGTGTCATCGCCGATGGCTTCAAGTGCTTGAGAGTCCTCAATTTGCAGAATTGTAAAGGTAATCCCTATGCTCTCTGTCACTCTCTGATTTTTGCACTGAGTTTCTGTGTACGTTTTGATGTTTACTACTATATTTTTGGATAATTGCAATTTTGGTATTTCTGTTATCTAGATATATCTAGAGACCGCCTGTCCTTTTTTTTGGGGGGGTTGATTCTCTGATATTTGTACTGAGTTTCTGTGTACGTTTTAATGTTTACTATTATTCTTTTCGATAATTACAATTTTGGTATTTCTGTTATAATCTAGGGACCGCCTGTCTTTTTTTTTGGGTTGATTTTGCTCTGTGATTCTTGCGATGTTTTGTGTGCCTAAGAGTTATCTACGTATTTTTTTGGTGCGCGTGCATATCTACGTGAGACTGTTTCTGACCACAAGTTTAGGTGCCAGCATTTTTCTTTGCTGCAATTATTCTGTTGTGGCCGTAGACAGTTTGGAGGGGAAACGGTTTTGGTTTGATTCCGAGCCTCAGTTACCAGAGTAGTGAGCTAAAATTTTGCGCATGAATTTGTCTAGAATCCTTTTGGGAATGTCAATTAATTTTAGTGGTTACATTACTGTGATCTAGATCTATAGCTTCATATATAAATATATATATATATACACACGCACGCATACATACATACATATATATATATATATGTGTGTGTGTGTGTGTGTGTGTGTGTGTGTGTGTGTGTGTGTGTGTATGTTTGTAAGTTTTCTGTTTGTTATATCAAAAGCTGGATTAAAAAGTTTATATCAAATTGTTTCTCTGTTTTCCAGAAATTTATTATGCTGTCTACCTGTTGATCGAAACATTGCCTAATTTCTTAGAAACTTATGGAGCCAAACAGTCATTGTATAATTTGATATTTGAACGTGAATATTCTTTGTATAGTCATTGTAAAATTTGATATCTGAACGTGAATTTACAGCTCTTTTATCTGTTTTCATTTAAATTTTGAAGGGATTACCGATAAGGGAGTTGAGGCAATTGGCAGTGGTCTTTCTTCACTGCAATCCTTGGATGTATCATGTTGCAGAAAGTTGACAGACAAAGGATTAATAGTTGTTGCTGGGGGTTGCCCCGATCTACGGAGCCTGCATCTTGCTGGCTGCAGACTTGTTACAAATGGAGTATTACAAGCACTTTCAAAGAATTGTCGAAATCTAAAAGAGTTGGGGCTTCGAGGATGTACTAACATAACTGACACAGGACTTACTGATCTTGTAAGTGGGTGTTGTGGGATCAAGTTTTTAGACGTCAACAAATGCAGTAATGTTGGAGACATTGGGGTTTCCAGTGTTTCTGAGGCCTGTGCATCTTCATTGAAGACACTTAAGTTGTTGGATTGCTACAAAATTGGGGACGTGTCCATATTATCCTTGGCCAGATTCTGCAAGAATCTCGAAACTCTAATAATTGGTGGCTGCCGGAACATCTCTGATGAATCAATTAGATCACTTGCCACTTCATGTAAGAACAGTCTCAAGAACTTGCGGATGGACTGGTGTCTAAACGTCTCTGATTCTTCGTTAAGCTGTATCCTCACACAGTGCAGAAACATAGAGGCTATTGACGTTGGGTGCTGTGAGGAGATTACTGATGCTGCCTTTGATGATTTAAGCAGTAGAGAAACTAAGTTGACTTTGAAGGCTTTAAAGGTTAGTAATTGCCCCAAAATCACTGTGGCTGGGATCGGCAAGCTTTTAGACAAATGCTGCTCTTTGGAATACCTTGATGTTAGATCATGCCCACAAATTACAAAAGCAGGTTTCGATGAGGCGGGATTGCCATTTCCAGATTGCTGTAAAGTAAACTTTACGGGAAGTTTATCGGAGCCTGATGTGTTACTTTAAAGAGTTGGCATCTTAGCTAAACACTATTAAGGCGAAAACTGTCCTGGAAGGATCTAGAGATGACCAACAACTTGTGAGTGTATGTATTTTTCATCGGTCTGTTTAATCCTACGTCCTCAAATTCTTTTGAACATTGGGCTTGTCTATTATTTGTCTTTCGGTATGTGTTTGTAAATTTATGTACGTTGTTTTCTGATTTGCTGGTTTAAAGTTTCTCCGCATTTGAAAGAAGCGTTTAGAAGTATTGCTTAAAACAAATTTTGGTTGAAAATATTATAGCATATGAGAGTTTTATACTATAGTATAATTTTTATTGATACGATAGCATGTGAGAGATTTACACTGTAGCAATTAAAAGTTTTAGTTTTAACTCATATTGCCAAACACTTAGTTCGGGATTTGGTAAGCGGAGCAAGTATTTAATTATGTACCATGACCATTTCACTCTGTCGCAATCTTTATCATGGGAAGCTTTGTGCCAACATTTTTCTCTCTTTTTTTTTTTTTTTTTTTTTAATGGAATTGTGCAGAATGATTTCGCACGCTGATAGTTTTTGTCGCGAGAACTGGTAAAAATCTGGCAAAAGTTTCGAAGAGGTGATTGTGTTTCAATTAGAGCCGTTGGTTCTTTCCTTTTTCTTTTCGCATCTTTTTTTTAAAATTTTTTTAATAGAAGACTATAGCTGTTTCATGAACATATTTTCTTGCAGACTTGTAGTTGGTAAGGTAACACGATTTAGTTGCTTAATTTAATTCCCAAAATATTCTCCTCCAGATGCCAACAAATTTTGATGTACTCTTTGGCCTACTATGCGTTTGTTAAGATTGCTGGTGCACTGATATTCCTTGATGATGAATTTATAAAGTTATTAGTTTTTGTTATAGTTTTTGACTTCGTTGCACGAAAAGGCAAAAGCAGACGTATGCTTTTAGGATAAGCTACGTTGACGCTGCTTTTGAGAAACGTCCCTCTCTCCGTCTCGGATGAGCAAGGCTTTGCACTGAAGTCTGCAGAATTTTTTTAATTTATATTTTTTGCGCGCGCCCACACACACATATATTCCTTTTTCTTGTGTAGTGTCATTCTACAAAGTTACATTCATCCTTATAATATGTTTGGCAAGAGGAATCGTAGATAAGGAAGGAGAAGATAATTTAAAGAAAACGAAGAAAGAGAGAGCAATCCAAGTGAAAGCTATAGTTTTTCTTTTATAATGTTTGCTTCAAGAGAAGAAAAGACGAAATTGTCTATATAAACTTAATTTACTATTGTATCTTTATTCAAAAAGGGGGTTCTCCTTAGCACATCCTTTTTGCTCTCTATATTCTCTTTTTAAATACAAACTTTACATAATTTAAAATAATTAAACTTACTTTTTACATAATTAAATTTACTTTTTACATACTCCTAGTATTTCAAAATTAGTAAATTACCCCAAACTATTTCCATAAGTTCATTAAACTTGTTAGCACTTCAATTTTCTTTTTACAACCTACCCTTTCATTTTAATTCCTTAGTTTGTCATCATTATTTTCCGAGCTTTCTTTCTCTCAGTCCTACTCTCTTCTCTCTCTCTCTCTCTCTTTGTTAAAGCCTTAGGCATGAAAAATCTTTTGATAGATAAAGAAAATTGATATCAGTAAAAAATGGAAAGAAAATAACCCAAATAAATAAAAAGAGTAAAAACAAGGCAACAGAATTATGATAACAATTGAGGAATGATTAAAAAAAAATACAAAATGACACGACAAAATAACATATATGGCTTAAAAAACAAAATGATTAGTCATATGTATATATATATATATATATATATATATATATATATAAACACGAAATGAGAAAAAAGGCAAAAAAAATTGTCAAACAATAAAATCCAAAGAAAAAATTAACATTCATCAACAGAATTTTTTTAAATAGCAATTGAAAAGTGGAATTTCTTATAGAATTCTCGTTTATTCGAACACTACTCTGAGAATCCAAACAAACAAAAAGACATACCTTTAGCTTACTTATGGAAATGAGAAACAAGGACATTGAAACAAATCCAGAGACAATGCTACTTAGGCGACTTCTAGTAATGATGCCACAATGCCCGCACAGAATGTTGCATTTTCTAAGCTCTTGAGGATATTCAAAGAACTTATCATCTTATAAATATCAAGTAACTTGTTTTTTAGTTCACATCAAGAAGTATAGGTAGCTAGGACATGCCAGTTAGATGAACGAGGACCCTCAGCGTTTCACACTACTCAAAATGCTAAGATTACGGAGCAACAAGTCCAACCTTCTCTTGAGCCTACAAGATTAGCAAAAGCATTAAGAGAATATATAAAAATACAGTGACGATGTGAGATGTTGATGCTTCCAAACTGATCAACACCATATGTGGCTGTACACGATGGTCGGATTGCCTCCTTAGCCTTTGGGTGTCATCCTTTTGTTGTACTTGCAAGAGAGAGAAACACCTCGGAGTCAAGGGGGTATCAGTGTGGTGCCTATCAAGGGTTCTCTGAAGCTTAAGTCAGGTACTTGCTAAGAGGAAAAAGGTATGGTATAGGTAAGAGAGTCCACTTACCTTAATGATAGAGTCAACGCTCTTGTTTATAGTGTTTGATTTGGACCAAGTATCAGATAGGTTTACCCCTTGACCCGGGCGTACTCTTGTACTGTGGGTGGCAAGTGACAGCTGCACGATATTCGAATGTGGAGGACTTCCCATCGAAGAGTTTGAATGCTGCCAAGTGGTGGTCCTTTGAGTGATGCTTTCGTTTGCAAGTATTGTTATGCCTGGATGAGCTTGATCTAGTTGGAGATCAACCAGGCCTGCGCTGGATGCGGGGAGCATCTAATCGGTTGGTCCACAAGCCTTTATAATGACATCCAAGACGGACCGGGCCAGGTCGTTGTCATGTCTATCGTAGAGACGATAGCGTCCATCTGACAGTTGTCGTTGCTCGGCTCAAATCCGAGGGCGTCTTGGGGACAGGCGCCCTGGAACAACCCCAACACGAGATAACTTCCAGATTAGACTTCAAAGAGTGGAAAGGGGTGAAGCATCTTCCACAATAACGGCTACAGATCTTTCACCCGCCATAACTAGCGGAAATTACAACTAAGGCTCCGTTTGTTTTGGTGGTTCCCACCACAATCTCAGTTATGAACAGTAAAAAGTTCTCACATGCTACAGTAACAAAAAACAAATTTGCTACAGTAAAAAGTTCTTACATGCTACAGTAAAAGTGGTTCTCACCACTGGTTCCCACCACTCTCCCAAACACCCTATAAATCATACCTGAGTGGTTATGTGCGTTGCACTTTTTGAAAATAAGACAAAGAAATAAATAATATAGGAGATATTCAAAGAGCCAGCATTGCAGTCGTAGGCATAGTCTAATAGTAAAATTACACCTGACTCCATCTAAAGATGAATAGCTTAAATCCTGCACCCTAAGTTTAAAAAAAGAGACAGAGTTACGTTGAGAAAATGGAATGCAAAGGAAAAAAAGAAAAGAAAAGTAGAAAAAGAATATTAAACTTCAAAACTCAAAAGATCTATAGGTGCCTAAAGATGAATAGATTAAATCCTGCACCCTAAGTTTAAAAAAAGAGACAGAGTTACGTTGAGAAAATGGAATGCAAAGGAAAAAAAAAAAAAAAAGAAAAGTAGAAAAAGAATATTAAACTTCAAAACTCAAAAGATCTATAGGTGTCTAAAGATGAATAGCTTAAATCCTGCACCTTAAGTTTAAAAAAAGAGACAGAGTTACGTTGAGAAAATTGAATGCAAAGGAAAAAAAGAAAAGAAAAGAAAAGTAGAAAAACAATATTAAACTTCAAAACTCAAAAGATCTATAGGTGTGTGTTTGACAACACAGTTAAAATTAAAAATTAAAAGGATTTTACTGTATCATATAAAAGTTATATACTATCGCTTACTTTTGTTTTATATTGTAGCCTGTGAGAGCTATACACTGTAGCAGTTTAAATTATATAGTTGAAATTAGGGCTGGCAATACGGGTTGCGACACGACGACACGACACGAATCCGACATGATTTTTTGCAGGTTAGTGTCGAAAAATTTGACCATAGGTCATTTCAGTATCGACCCGAAATTGACCCGTCAAAAAACGGGTCGGGTTCGGATCAGCCAGTCTGACACGAAAATGACCCGTATTTAATAAATTAAATTTAAAAAAATTAATATTATTTCATATATAATATAAGCCCTTAAAAAATCAAACCCTACCTCTCTTATCACTCATTTTCTTGTTGAAGTGGTATGAAACTCTTTTAATTTTATGTTTTTTTTTAATATTATATATATTAATGTAGGTGGGTCATAAGCGGGTTGCGGGTTACAATCGGGTTACGGGTCAAAAACGGGTCGCGGGTCGATACTGTGCAAAAGAATCGGGTTGACACGGGTCGTGTTCGTGTTAACCCGTATCAAAATGGGTCGTGTTTGGGTTGAGAATTCTCAACCCGTTCGTGTCACAGGTCGGGTTAGTGTCGACTTATTTTTTGTAAAAATTAACTTCAACCCGACACAAACCCGACCCATAAACCCGTTTTACCACCCCTAGTTAAAATAAAATTATCAAACCACTTTATAGTGTTTAAAAACACTATTACAAACCAACTTTTTTTTTTTACATTGTTTTCTTTTATAAGCTGCAACGTTTTTGATTTATTTTTGTACTCTAACTACGTTTTTAAACATTCTAAATCACGGACAAAAAAAAAAAATATATACAGCGTTGGTAAGTAGTAACAGGACAACTGATTTGACGTATTAATGTTCAAAACAAAAAGAAAAAGAAAAATCCAATCTATCAGTTTCGAAGACCAAAATAAGCAAGTAGAATAAAAAAGACCATATATTTGATTGTGGAAGTTATCTTATTAGTGGGGCCATACTTAAATGATAATATATATATATATATATATATATATATATATATATATTTAATTTTCAAGTGGCCAGTCACCCTATTGGCCCATACCTCAATCTGCCACTGATTATTTGTGCATAAATGATCACCTAAGGACGAGGATATCTCCTACCAAACTACCAGATTGGGAATCGTTAGGGTCAAAACGAGGGGAACAAAATCATACAAGAGCATAGCAAAAAATTTTCAAGAAAGTAGGAGTTTAAAGAACAAGTAAAAGGCATTCATATGCTTACCAAGATAAGCCTTACTTGGTTTATCTCAAAAAATTTATAGTGTTTGGAATGATGGTTAGAATTATTAATTAGAACTGTTTTTACATATGAGAGCTTTACACTATAGCAATTTTTTTTATTGCATTATTTGAGAGCTTTACATTATTTATAACTGAGTTAATGGTTAGGACCGCCCCTCACAAAGAAGTAATTAGATGTGACATGGATGAATAGAATAGACACAAACATAGAATTAGTCGACGTCCAAGTCAGAGACAAGGTGTGAAAATTTTATCACACATAAATACTTGATCTTGGTTACGTAACTATGTTTACAATACTATTACGAAATAAAACAAAGAGTTTTTTTCCCTATTCATGATTTTATTTTATTAGAACCATAAATGCGGTTTTAAGCTATAGAAAGGTTCAAATTGACATTTAGTGGAATAATAACTGAGTCGGTTTTAAACCGGTTTAAATACCTAAAATCTAAACTTTAGCCCCCTCAAGTTTATATGGTTTTGAACAATTTTCTACATTAAAACCATTCTTATTCTTATTTTTCTTTTATAAAGCATATTTTTCTAAATATTCGTTCGAGTTTGAAACAATTATTCTCATTTTGAACCTTTGCATTTCAAACACCAGTTTAAAACTATTGTCTAAACCCTACAAAACTATCGTTTAAAACATACGGTTTAAACTACATAACATGAACCATATAGTTCTAAAACAAACCATTTCAAACTTACGCTTCAAACGAACGCTTCGTATTTGTCCTACGTTATAATTTTACCAGATGAAACGTCTTCCACTGTAGGCCTGGTAAGTTAAGGGATGTTACATGTGCATACTTCAAAATATCAGTGGAAATGAGGAAACAACTCTCGTCATATGGTTACATCAAACATTCTGTGTTATCTGATCTCAGGAAAATTTGTTACATGAAACAAGCGTATGTTGTCCTTTCTTTCTATCATTAATGAAAACAAGGAATTCAATTGTCTTATTGTAAAATGCTTATGGAAGTATAATATATAAGACATTTTTTTTTAAGGAAAATAAAGTGGTCATAGAGCATATAAGCAGTGAATTAATGATCACAGATCCTTTGACAAAAGGAATACCACCGAAGTCATTTAAGGATCATGTAGTTCATATGGGACTTGGTTCCATAATGTAAATTTGTTTGTACATACAATTTACAATCTTAATGAAACTCTTATTCAGTTGTGATGTTTTCTAATTTGATTTGCGCATAAAGTTATTGGAGGAAATTCACATTTAGTAGGACTAAGAATAAACATTGGGTTTATTCATAAAGTTAAGTTATCATATAAGGAATAAAGTTTGGGAAATAATACATAGTAATACATGGAAGATAATACTCACAATTAGAGGAACTATCGCCTTGATTCATGTATTTGTTTCCTTAAAAGTTTGGGATTAATGAATATAAGGTTAAATATGGAGAGTAAGTGAGAGAATGAACGTTTTATTCTTAAATTGTTGTAAATGGAATTCATTGTGAGAATTTGAACCATCGCAACATTATGGTCTCATATTTATTTTTTATTAAACCCCAATTAATCCTTCTGGTAACTCATTTTCTATTACTTGAATATATTTCCTTGATGGGAGGAGATAAATGACAGAGAAAATAAGGAGTGAAATACAGAAAGTTTTTTTAATTTCACATTGTTTTGGTCTCTATTGCCTCTCACTCTATTCAGTTTATTATACACTATCGCATTTGAGTGTTTGAGTGATAAAAGCATCCAAAACTGGTGGTGCATCGTTCAACAACAGCAACAACTGCACAGTTGCAGCAATGGCTGGAGGTAAACAAGTTTTCACGCTTCCGTGTTGATTTTGTTGTGCATATTGTGTTTGGCATAATTGAATCAAATTTAAAGCTTTCATTTTTCACATGTAACAAAACTCTGTACAACTTCTATAACCGCATTGATGTTCTCTTACAAGCTTCAATTACAGAAAGAAAGTTTTCGAATTGCAAGACAGAGACGAGTCCGCTTTCACTATAGTAATCTTGCATGAAGTTGCAAGATGTAACTTTCTCTAAGCTTGAGAAACTGCCTTTTTAAGATACTTGTAAGCTTTTCTGTAGTTCAAGAAACCCATAAACCAGAAGTCAAAGTTATCGACTGTCACTATTTCTATGTACTTCTGGGATGGTTTCTTTACATTCAGACTTTGGTTAACTCTTTTCAGTTTGCTTACTGGAATCACAACCTGCCAAGATCAAAAAGATTACTAAAACATGTCAGCACCTATGAGATTGCTAATCAAAAGTGTAGGACTTGTGAACATTACCTTGTAACGAGCTTGAAATTGTTCTCCATTTGGGGAAGAAAACTTGATCGATTTCTGGCTGCAAAAGGCAACCTTGTCCGAGGAGATGAAAAGAAGTCCAGCTATTGGTCCGGCTGTGGTTGACAAATAACATTGCGAAACTTGTAATAGTTTTTCTCCTTCTGTGACCCTAAATAATTGCTTAAAAATTTTGTCCACTCCACCAACTTGTAGAATTTGCACTCCCAAGCTCAGCTTCCCTTTCACAGTTTCAGTTATCTTGGGTCCTAGTCTCACTGCATGTGAGATTCAACAAAATGAGTAAAGTTTATAAGAATCCCACTTCCAGGATCTTATTCACGCTGCATAGTTGGATTCTTACGTATTATTGTATGCTTGTCTCTCAAAAAGCAAAAACATGAGCTTGTCAATTAAGAAAGTAACTAAAGTTTAGAACTTTGATTATTATTTCGTGTTTAAACTGAAGGGAGACAATAAGTAATTACCATGCTCTTTAATTCCATGTGCAATGTCGTCAGCTTTCTTCCCAAGCTTGTTCATTCTGTTCAGCACTGAATCTACTCGACCTGCAATAACAAGACCAGTGTCTTAAGTGAACAGACATCTTTCGGACTAATTCGTTTTAATAGAAGGAGAAGGAGATCGGAGAGGAGAATTTACTTCTTTTCAAAGGTGAAGATCCATCGTCAGAACACTGATGATCTGTTAGGAGTACCCTTGAAGACCTCCTGTTATGCGGATAGGCTATCCCGATTGGAATTCCAATAACGTGTCTTTGAAGTAATGTTTCCATTTTCTGTGAGATGCAAAGCAAATTGATTCTAGAACTAATTGGAGCAGCCTGTTGTGAGTGGTATAGAATGTTCTTCAATGTGAGAGGAAAGCAATTTGAGTTAATGCTTAATGAGGCTAATCAAGTGGTGTACTTATAGGGGAAGTAGCTGTTTAATCTTTTTAACTTTTTGTTGCCTGAGCCATCAGGGGCTCACCAGTGAGAAAAAAGGTACTAACATATATATGAACTTTCAAAGGGGAAAAAGATGGCAAGAAGATGGCATGTCTGAAGTTGCTTTATGAAAAGACAACGCATAAAGGTACAAGTTTTCTTTGTTGGATGTCTGCTTTAAGGTTCAAAATATATTGGAGGAAAGGTGGATTTGGTAATGGTCCATTGAATTCAATAGATGGATTATGAACACACAAGGGCCCTCCATTTAAAAATGTTCTAAAAGAATCATTTTTTCTTAACATAGAGGACCTTGATGAATAATAGTTCTGTTGTAGTTCTCACCATAGTTCATGAATTCATTGTATATGTCACAAAATGACGATGGCCATCCTTAAATTTCTATTTGGAAGAAAAGCAAGATTTTATGAGATACTGAGGGGACAATTTTTTAGAAATTTCATTGAAAACTAGAAATCTAGAACTAGAAGTATGAGGAAGAAAACACGTGTTCAATATTTTTTGTTAACTTTTATGCTTAATCTTTAATGGAAATTGAGAGAAATAATCCCAAAGGACTTAAAAAACTATCCTTGTAATTAGTTGGGGTAGCTTTTCAATCATGCAACCCCAACCAAGAGCCATGCCATTTTCCTTTTCTCTTACTGATCTAAAGTCTGTGGGAGGTTGTGTCACTGAATCCTTTTGAGCTGGCAACTTAGCTATGTGATCTCAGCCCTCTTTAGATATGACTGTGATATGATAAGATAAGATAAGAGAAGGGGTAAAAGGTATTTGGGGCCAATTGGGCTATCATGGTACCAAATTTCAAAAAGACATGGGCGATAGTGTGATGATGTCTGCTATATAGATCGTCACAGATCTCCAAGATTACATGAAGCTGACATGGATGAATAACTTTTGCTTCTCTCTGGAAGTTAAATGAAATTTGTTGCTTTTATGTCCAAGACGTCCTTTTTCCAAGGGAGTCTGACATCACAAAGATGCAGTGTTAGAATGTTTCTTTATTCTTTTCTTTTCTTTTTTTACAAATCTAACTATAATTATGACGGTGGTTAAACACGGTTTAAGAACCATCATCAAATCAAATTTCATCATATGTCAAAGGTTTTTAAGCACGGTCTAATGCGTGTGTGAAGCACAAGTCCAAAAATGACACCTTAGACGACTTCTTCTGCGAAAACTATCATTAAATGTATCGGTTGATAGCCCTTTTGTTGCTCAAATAAACAATTTCTTCAAACATTATTCACGAACAAAAAAAACTATCATATTATGTTCATCAAGAAGAACAATTTTCTTCTCTATATCTGATATTATTTTTCTCACGTATAACGATCATCAATTAGATTCACTTAACTTTATGATAAAACTATCAAACTATGTTTCTTTTTTGAATTCCTGTTGGTAAATTAAGAAATATAATTTGATATTCTATCCTAATTAACAATACAAATATAATAAAAATTCTTGTAGCATAAAATTTATCATACCAATTATGATTAATTACAGCAAATGTCATTTTCTAAATATGATCCTAAATCACTTAATATATAATTTTACATAATTAAGGTTGTTCTGTCTAAACTTTAATTAATTAAAATTATATGGTTCTTTAGACATTTATTCTAAAATTTTTTTCATAAATAAATTGCATCTAACATAAAGCAATATAAATAAATATGAACAAAAATCAATAATTTATGTACTAATATTCTTTATACATAAATTAAAATTATACATACAAATAGCATAATCTAACACATAATTATACAAAATTTTAATATACTAAATCATTCAACTTACCATTGCATGCATAATTACAATTACAAATTATACATAATGAATAATATATGCACATAAAGATATAAAATTATATCCGCACAAAATATATAATTCATAATAAATGCCAAAAATTATCAATATTCAAATTATGATTTTTTTCACAAAAAAGACCAAAAATTATGAAAAATATTATAAAATATTAAAAATGTGGATTTTTATGAAATTTCATTAAATATTAAAAACTGTATTTTTTTAAATGAAAATTTCATAAAAATATTAAAATTGAGAATTTTGAAAATACCCATATTTTTCTTAATTTTGGCCTCAAAATAAATGACCCAAAGCACAAAGGCACAGACCCAATAACATAAGATAAAATCTAGTTCTTCTTTCTATGTCATGCCTACAAAATGATTTGTCGTTTGATAAGTCTT
This sequence comes from Artocarpus hirsutus, assembly GCA_946598075.1. Lineage (NCBI taxonomy): Eukaryota > Viridiplantae > Streptophyta > Magnoliopsida > Rosales > Moraceae > Artocarpus > Artocarpus hirsutus. The sequence continues at coordinate 18,953 of CAMOHE010053837.1, forward strand.
GGGTGTTTGCCTTTGATCTAAACGATATGTCGTTTATGTTATCTTCAACTTTGCTACATGGGTTTTAACCCAAATTAAAACCCAATTTCAACCCAGTTATAGACCCGACGGATTTTTAGTCATTTTGATGCCAAAATTAATCTTTTAAATCTAAAAAAAAAAAAAAAATAGAAATCCAATTACCTAATGATTTCTAATTTTATTTTTCATTAACAGCTCCAAAACTTAAACTCCCAAAATTGAAAAATATTGTTATGTGCATATCGAAGAATGCAAATTACATAAACTCAAGGCAGAGGCAAATAATAGCTTTGATGCTAATTGTTGGACTTAATAAAATCCAAATATGCATAAACCAAAAGCACATAAGATTATAAAGTGGAAATTGTTGGGTTTTGTTGGATTTTGTTATTCAAATAAGCAGTAGAAAATTAAAATTAATTCCCACAAAACCCTCGCGGGATCCATACAATTCGATTAGATTGATAAGAAAGTCATAGAATCTTACTAGGACGACAAAAAAGGGCAAGATTCTGAAAGGGAGAAAACGGGTTCACTCCGGTGACACCCTAACTCGAGCTTTTAGTATTCGGGATCGGATTCAAATGTTGTTACTTAGAGCAACGCCCTCTGCAGGTATCTACATGAACAGTCTCTCTCAAAAACAAATTGGTGTGCTAGTACCCTCTCCTTTTCGTTAAATGACTCTCTCTAATTTTAGGGTTTTAATGTTTTTTGCATTTTAGAATGAGAGAACGCCTTTTCTCTTCTTAATTTGGCTAGAAACCCTAAAATAGATATATATATATATATATATATATATATATATATATCTCTATTGACTGTGAGATAGAGTCAGATTTTAACTAGGGTAAACCGTAATTCGAATATGACTCAGAAAATTTAGATAATGTTTGTAATTCGAATATGATTCAGAAAATCCAGATAATGTCAATAATTCGAATATGATTCAGATAATCTAGATAATGTCAGATTCAATGAACCTAAACACATCTAATACATCGAATCTGGACATTATCATGTTCATTGAACCTAGACACAGTAAACCCAAAATTCGTTTTTGGTCTGTTCTAAGTGTGCGACTTTGTAGGTTCACATAACATTGGTAGTGGGCTTGAAATTATGTTTCTGGCTCACAAATCATAAGCGGCCTCTAGCAAGACATTATGATTACCCAAGTTATGCGAATGTCAATAATTCGACATATCCTAATCCACAATAAGTATTAAAGTCTTTTTGTCACTAGATACCTTGATTGAACATAAGGCATGGTTTATGTCATCCTTTTACTATTTAATCATATTATTTCTCAATCTTGAGTAGACTAATATTGATAACCCTTATCAATTTATTCCAATATGGTCATACATTTTACTTTAGTCTAACTTATCGAGGGACCTATAGATATTTTTCTCATAATAAATGAGGGACAAATTTCTTCTTAATCACTCACATTCCTCACATGATTCACTTTATATCCAACAACAATTCATTCCATCATCCTGTTAAAGATAATATTTGATTGTATCAAAATATAGAACTTGTCATGTAGGGAACCATGGTGGTTTCAGGTCAGAGGACTAGGATAATACTGTTGTGATGAAAATCACTTATGATAATTATCCATGTAGTATTCTCATAGCGGGTCGATCTAATATATCATTTCTCAAATATGTATCTACGAGTTGACTTAGTATCTCATACACATGATTAGTAAAACATAATTATCAGTCAAACTTCATACTAGTCTTCATTTATTATTATTCAATAATAATGACCGATTAGGGATAATTTAGAATATAATTTAATTTTCACCTAAGAGTTTTACCATCAAGTCATATACTTGATGACCTTAGACAGAATTAACTATTTATAGAATTAGAATTAAAAATAATAATGAAAATGCCTCTTTATTAATAAAATGCAAATGTAATGAAGTCAATATATGGTCATTACCTAATTGGCCTAGGGCACATCACTAACAGAAACATGTTAATGAGTTATCTCCGGCCGTTGAAGCTTACTGTGCAATCCGAACTTTTGCTGCCTTTAGTTCCATAGGTTGTATTGCTTGCTGTCTCTCTCCCTCTTGTTTGGTTGCTTCTTGTTGCAGCAAGTCTAAGATCTTCTCAGCCATCTCAATCCCCAAAGATAGTGTATATACTAAATATAGGATTGCAAGTTAAGGGGCCTCATAACCAAAACTCTTTGTATATACTATGGGCATCACATTGTATTCGGCCAAAACTATAAATGGCCAAAAGTCTATAATGGGCCAATTGGGTACTAAGTGCTCAGCGCACTTCTATTTTTACTGTATTAATACAGTAACGCATATGGCACTTGATGCACTTAATGTAGTACGCGTAGCACTTACATTTAGTGCTAGAGGAATCTGCAGAAGAAGAACTTCGTTTTGTCAGAGAAATAAAGCTAAAGATGGAGGATCAGAAACAGAATGAGTTGTTCAAAAGAATTGAAGGTAAGCCAGAATCATTTAAGGGATTGCCATGTTCGATTAAAAAGGGCAAACGGCTGGAGTCAAGTGATATGATCGAATGATCGAAATTGAACGCCGTGGCTCATTTTGTGCCACTCCAACGTCTATAAATAAAAGACCTTGCGGTATAATTGGGAACGTTTTGAGAATTAAGAAGGAATCTTTGTAAAATCTCTCAAAAGAGAAAATTCTCGAAATAGGAAGTCCTTGATTGTTCGGGAAAGTCGGAAATTTTCCAGACAATTTTCAATTTGATTAATTAGCAAATCTAATTTAGGGGCCAATAAAGATCAATCAACCCTTGCCATCCTTAACCGGAGAGGATAAGACCTTCTCCACAGTATAGCTAATGGGAGAATCATTATACATTTTTTTCTTATTAATAAAAATTTGTACCAAAAATAGAATGGTATCAAGCTGATACTAGTTTCGCATTATAAATATTATATACGCTAAAGCTGAGCTGCATCAGATAGGCAACTGGGCCCTTTTTTTTTTAAACAGTACTCTTGGTGGGCTGAAAGATGCCAACTTTCTTTAAGCTTGAGAAACTGCCTGTTGGAGATACTTAGAGAGATTTCTTGTAATTCAAGAAGCCCATAAACCAGAAGTCAAAATTATCTACTGTAACTATCTCTATGTACTTTTGCGATGGTTTCATTACATTCACACTTTGATTAACTCTCTTTATCTTGCTAACTGGGATCACAACCTGCAAAGATCATAAAGATCATTAAATTTGTTAGTAAAATATGTAGGAAGAAAAAAAGAGACGAACTTTGATATTTAAAACTAAACCGGTTTTGGATATTACCTTATAACGGACTCTTAATAGTTGTCTTTTTGGGAGGAAAACTTGATTGACTTTCGGCTGCAAAACGCGATCTTCTCCGAGGAGATGAAGAGAAGGCCAGCTCTAGGACCAGCTGTGGTTGACAAATAGCATTGAGAAGCTTTTAATAGTTTCTCTCCATCTGTGACACTAAATAATTGCTTGAAGATTTTGGCTAATCCACCAAGTTGAACAATCCGAGCTCCCAAGCTCAGTTTTCCTTTCACAGTTTCAGCGATCTTGGCCCCCAGTCTGACTGCGGTTGCACCAATTTAAAATAGAGTTTATCGGTATACCAATGGCGTGAGGTTCTCGATTCATTTTCTTAGTCAATAAAGACAGCGATGTATATTTTAATTATTGTGTAAGGGTATGGTTATAATTCTTTTTATAAAATAGAAAACAATTGAAAAAATAAAAGTTTTAAAATCACATATTAAAAAAAAAATAAAAATCAGAGTGGGGGCACGTGTTTGCGCTCATAACCATGCAGCATCCCCACTAGTTGTATATATGCTTGATTTCTTTTCTCTTACATTAAGGTAAGGTAAACATGTTTAGTACTCTTTTTAATTCTAGTTTAACTAAATAGAAACTTGAGGTCAGTTCAAGAGGCAACAAAAGCTCTAGATCTTAATTTGTTCAGGTTTCTGTTAGCTTAAGGTACGGAACACAACTTACCATTTTCTTTGATACGATGCCCTAAATTATCAGCTTTTTTTTCCAAGTTTGTTCATTCTGTGTAGCAATAAATCTACTCTTCCTGTAATACAATGCAAGACAATTTTCATTAGTGAGAAACATCTTTTTTGTGTGTGTGTGTGTGTGTGTGTGTGTGTGAGAGAGAGAGAGAGAGAGAGAGAGAGATACTTCTTTTCAAAGTGCCATTGGAGATCTTTTATATAATGGATAAGCAATTAAGCTGATTGGAATTCTTGTAACCTTCCCTCGAATGGAAGTTTCCATTTTCAATGAGCCGCGAAAGAAGTTGATTATAGTAGAACTTGTTGGAGCAGCTTGTTCTTCAAGGCCACAGGAAGGCTATTGAGTTGGGGTATCAGTCAAGAAGTGGATTTAAAGCGGCATAGAAGTAATTGGTGAATCTTTTAACTTTTTGGTGCATGAGTCATCAGTGGCTCATCAATGAGTACAAAGGCACAGATATATGACTCCTTGAAGATAATTTTTAAAAAAGAAGTATATGGTGAGAACATGGCATGTTGCTTTGCTTTAAGAAAAAGGCAGTGTGAAAAGGTTTAACTCTTCTTTGATGGATGTCTCTCTAAAGAACATGGTCTGAATTAGGTAAGTTTCTTGTTGTATAAGGATTCTTTTGGGCATTGGTCTAAATTGGTCTTGGAATTTAAAGATGGAATAGAAAATACAAGGGCCCTCCATTTACAATCATATTAAAAATAATCTATACATTTTAACTTCTAAAGACCTTGATGAATTATTTCGGTCGGCTGGATTTCTCACCGTTCATGATATTCATTGTATGTATCTCAAAGGATGGACAACATGACAAAATGGTGTTTGGTTATTCTTTTTTATTTTAGGTTTTTCTATGCTATATCTTTCATAAAAATTGGAATTTGGATTTATAAGGGCTTACGCTTCTATCTTAAAAGATCAATATGTTAAGTTAGGTGACCCAAGGTCCTTATAAGTTAGTATTTGTTATTACATTTTAGTAATATAAGATTCAGGTTTCTTTATCCTTTGAATGCCCCATAAAATGTTTTTTTTTTTTTGAAATAACCAATCTTGTAATAGCTTGATTGAGCTGTTCTTTTGAGCTTTTGGATTAGGATAAGAAAATGAGAAAAAAAAAATTAAAAGACAGAATAAGAGAACAAAGAGATTTAACGTAATTCAAAAATATGCTTAAACAGAGAATTTATTATTCAGGAGCACCATGAGTTCTGCTTTATATAAATATTTATCATACTAAAACTAATCTATTAAAATCAAGTGATTAATTCCTAAATTAAAAATTGATACAAATATATAAAGGAAACTCTAGGATACTTTTCCGAATAAAAATTAGTCTAAAGGACGATTAAAAAACTTTCCCTCATTATTTGGGGCAGCTTTTTATCATACACCCCAGCCAAGTCCATGCAATTCTTCTTTTTTTTTTTTCCCTTTTTCTAACTGTATGTGGCGTTAAAGACTTTTGAGCTGGCAATTTAACTTTGTGATCTCAGCCATGTTTAAATGCTACTATGATAAGATACGAAAATTAAAAAAAGAAATTTGTGACTATTCTATTCCATACAAAGATTTCGAAGAACATGGTAGTGTAAACTAAGATGATCTTTTGACAACTCCTTTTTGATGTATACTATGGCTATGTAAGATTAAATCAATTTGACATGGATGAACAACTCTCGTTTCTCACTAAAATGTGTAATGTAATCTTGTTGCTTCTATGATCAAGAAGTCCCCTTCCAAGAGAGTTTCATATCATAGAGATTAAGTGCAAGAAGCTATTTATTTTGATTATATATATATATATATATCATACTATATATATATAAATATATTTTAAATCAAACTAGTATAAAAGAGCTTGATACACTTAATTGGCTTAGATATTTAAAAAGTGGTCACGTGGCTTTGAAGCCCTGGTAGAACATATCTGCTTGGTCTATTTTTAAGACAGTTCTTGCTCTTTTATGCTCTCTTACATGACAGGAAGGAAAAGTCCTTGGCATGAGGGGTTGCTTATGGTGTGACCATTCAATCTAACACAGTTAACGTTAGTGGCTAAGGTTTGTTAGCGAGTGTAACAAGTGTAATAAAGATAGGGTAGTTGGTCCGTTGTAAGTAATTGATTACCAATAGCAAGAGTTTGGTATTTCTGTAACTAATAAAAGTGTAATTATAATCAATAAATACAAGGTGTTAATGAGCTGATCAGTTAAGACAGCAATGATCAAATTCTTCATTCTCTCTCTAGAAAGAGTTCTCTCTGTCTTCTCTCTACATTTTCCTTTTCATTTTCCAGGTAAACAAACATTTATTGGTATTAGGGCTACTAAAGGCGCTCTGTCATGGTTTCTAGTAATCCTAGTGGTGACAACCGAGGAAAGGAGATTTCTGAGTGAATGAGAACCTTTGATAAGAACAAAAAAGATGCAGTGCCAACTCTAATAAAAAAAACTAAAAACCCAAAAGAGATAATAAAACAAAAATTTACTAGCTAGATATTGTGCCTTTAACGTCTCCATCACCGTGCTTGTTGTCATACTCTTAGCACACTTCATCCTCAAAAACTGCAGCAAATCCATCCCCATTTAAACTTATCGGGCTAGCGCTATTCAATAATTGTATTGGATTATGTCATGCTCACTTTTTAGCATGTTATAGCTATCCATAAGATCTGGCCTATTTTGACATCTCCATTGGATTTCTCCTTCATGTAGCAGACCTTTGTTTTAAGGCCGTTTTAAATGAATATGCATTTTTTTCCCCTCCAAATCAAAAGGAAGTTTTTATTTTTTTTTATTTTTTTAAGGAACAGAAGAAATAAAACTGTTAATACAACATTTTTGTTGTTTTTTAATGAAGATTTAACTTTGTGTTTTTATTAAGGGAGTATTAATTTTGTGTTACATTCACTTTTATTTTTTGGAAATGTAGGATGTTGGATTCTTGAATAGACATGCTTTGGGAAACATGAAATAAATAAGGTTAAATGCCATGCAAAGAATATCGACCCAAGATGTGCATCCGGGCAGATGGCATCGAGTGTGAGGGTTCTCAAAACGGGGCAAATTGTAGAGTCCCACGAGGAGAAAGAGAGGCGTGTGGGACTTATAAAGAGAATGCAAAGATAAGATGTGAATTTGTGCCCACATAGAATATTCGACTTAAAAGTTTTGGAATAATAGAATTTATATGGAGTGATGCTTTGGAAGATATTATACTTGGGTTAGTGTTACTTGTTATTCGTTAGGTTTTCTCAATGTGTCCACTGAAAATTCTACTTCTGTTCAAAACAAATTCTAACAATATATTCCAAAAATGAAAATTTCTTGAAGACTGTGAATAGCTTAAATTAACATGCACTTGCAAATGGTAACCAACTGTACATTTTTTTTCGTGGGAGTATTTAACTAAAAACTATTTCTTCTCAGCATATATAATGTATATAAAGAGACAATTTTATAAGAGTGAAGATGAGAAATTTAATATGCACATGGCAAACCATTGGAAGAATAACAAACTTTTTTACATAAACAAAAAATTTGTACAATTGATCGTATTAAGCTAACACTAGTTCGCACACAAATTACATATTTAAAAGCAGTTTTGCATGAAATAGGCAACTCTGCTTTCAACCGTGCTGTTGGTGAGGTGGCAACATGCAACTTCCTCTAAGCTTGAGAGACAACTTGTTGAAGATACTTGAAAGCTTTCTTGTAATTCAAGAAACCCATAAACCAGAAATCAAAGTTATCAACTGTTACTATTTCTACGTACTTTTGTGATGGTTTCTTTACATTCACACTTTGGTTGACTTTCTTTATCTTGCTTACTGGGATCACGACCTGCAAAGATAATCAAATTTATTAGCACCATATATGCGAAGAAATAGAGAAATTAGAATTTTACTACTAAATCTTTCAAAAATTTTTGAATATTACCTTATAACGTGCTCCAATTATTTCCCCATTTGGCGATGAAAACTTGATCGATTTTTGGCTACAAAAGGCGATCTTCTCCGAGGAGATGAAGAGAAGACCGGCTATAGGACCAGCTGTGGTTGACAAATAGCATTGAGAAGCTTTTAATAGTTTTTCTCCTTCCGTGACGCTAAATAATTGCTTAAAGATTTTTGTCATTCCGCCAACTTGAAGAATTCTAGCTCCCAAGCTCAGTTTCCCTTTCACAGTTTCAGTGATCTTAGGTCCCAGCCTCACTGCAGTTTCACCAATACAAAGCAATTTTTATTAGATTTCAGATCCCATAATCTTCAAACCACTGCTCCTTTGAAAGGTTTTGAAAGTTGTAAAACTTTATCGTTTCAAGTGAAAGAAAGGAGTAATTATTTACCATGCTCTTTGATTCCATGTGCAAAACTGTCAGCTTTCTTTCCAAGCTTGTTCATTCTGCTGAGCACTAAATCTACTCTACCTGTAATAGCAAGACCATTTTCATTAGTGAAAAAACATTTCTTGATTGATTTTTTTTTTCTAGAAAAGGAGAAAGAGAGAGAAGGAGAATTTACTTCTTTTTGAAGCAGATATATCATCAAGAAACTGATCATTATGATATTGTGCAGCTTTGTCAGTCAGTAGTGGCTTTGGGGACCTCTGATCTAACGGATAAGCAATTGATCTGATTGGAATTCCAATAACTTGTCCATGTACTGAAGTTTTCATTTTCGACGATGTTCGAAGGAAATTTGCTTCTTGCACTAGTTGAAGCAGCTGTGCTTGGTATTGGTTTAGGTTGATCTTCAATGTCTGAGGATTGAAGGAATTGAGTTTGATGCCTACTGGGGTTGATGAGGAGGTGTATTTAAAGGGGTATAGAAGTAGTTGGTGGATTTCTTTAACTTTTGGGTTGCCTGACTCATCACTGGCTCATCAATGACAATAAAGGCAAAGAGATGACTTCTCAAAAAGATAATTTTTGAAAAGAAAAAGATGGTTAGAAAGAAGATGGCATATTTTGGTTGCTTTTAGAAAAGACAATATGGAAAGGCTTCAACTTCTCTCTGGTGGAGTATGTCTCTTCAAAGTATTGAAGGAAAGGTGGATTTTGGGTGTCTCAATTAAGTCAGTTTCTTGTAATATAAGACTCCGTTTGGCATATTGGTTTATGGTATTTAAGAGCTGGAATAGAAAACTATATGGGCCCTCCATTTTGAATGATGGAGAAAGTAATTATGTTTTTGTATCTGAGTAATGAAAACTTCCCCTTCAAAAAAAAAAAAAAAAAAGTTACGAAAACTTTTAATATCAAAAACCCTTGATGAATAACATCTCCATTTAATTTTACCTACAAACTAATGATATTCATTGTATGAATCCCAAAGGATGCATATTACCAATGGTGTTGCTTACCCACAAATTTCTATATGGCAGAAAAGCAAGATTGTCTAAGTTTCTCAGGGGCCAGTTTGTTATAAGTTCCTTTGAAGTCTAGAAGTATGAGGAAGAAGGCCCATTTTCTTTTAGTTCGCTTTTAATGTATCATCTTTTATGGCAATTCCCACAATTGGTCAAAAAGTTAAAAACTATAGCATAGTTGCTGGGACAACCTTTTATTCGTACAATCACAACCAAGCTCCATGCAATTCCCCCTTTTTCACTTATTCTAACTGTAGGAGGCTGTGTAATTGAAGCCTTTTGAGCTGGAAATTTAGCTTTGTGATCTCGTCCTTATACGGCTACGATAAGATAAGATAAATAAATGGAACTAGGCATATGTGACCACTTGTGTTTATCATGTACCAAAATTTAAGTGACATCATATATAACAACTTTGCATGTGTGATATATAAGCTAGGTTGTCACATATTTTAGATTGCATCAAATTGACATGACCAAGTTGCCTCTTTTTCTTTCTGATTAAAGATGAATGCAATCTTATTTTTATGTCCATCAAGTCCCACTTCTATGGGAGATGTAGCATCAGAAAAATTTAGTATTTGAAGCTGTTAAAGAATTGATATCCAGCTAGCAAATATTTTCTTTTGACATTGATGTTAAAAAGTTGAAATTTTTTGGTAAACTTAGCCCCGGAGTTTCCACATTTCTCTGTACATTTAAAGCCACTTAGAGAAGGTGCTAGAGCATATTGGTTAACAAGAAGAAAATACTGCAATTTGTTCTCAAGCAATAATGAAAATACCTTTTTATCCTCACGGGTTAAAACTCCGATATTTACACAACAATAGATCTAATATTATAGCCCAGGGTTTAAATAGAAGTGCTCAACAATAATATTACTTGCTGATAGAGTCTAAGTGTGTGTTTGGCAGTGGTGATTTATACCACTTTCTCAGTTATAAATAGTATAAAATTCTCATATACTACAATAACAATAAAAATATTGCTCTAGTGTAAAGCTCTTATATGCTACAATAAAAATAGTTCTAACTAATGGTTCTAATAACTCTGTTAAACACCCTATAAATTTGTCTATAAAAATTGTATATGTAGCAGTATTACAGTGCATAATTTGGTCAATCCCATATTTTGTTTGTCATGTCATAGCTGACTAATTTCTGAATAGGCAATGTTCTGATTATTTATGATATGAAGAGGATTGTTCCCTTTGGTTCCATATTGTCATATCATGGCTGACTAATTGCTGCGTAGGAAATACTAATCTTGTCCCTTGTAATGAAAAGGACCGATTGTTGTGGGATTGGATGCAGGAACTGTTCATGGAGGGCAATTGGAAAGGAACCCAAAAAAAAAAAAAAAAAGTCACTTAATTGATTAAAAAAGGAAAAATTCTAGACATCACCATTGTTCATGATCAAAAATTCATCCTCATGGAATCATTTATAAACGTCAAAATTGAAATGTGAATCTTTAATCACTAAAATAACCAAGAGTAATGATCACTAACATTTACACATAGGCCGATTTCCCACAATATATTATTACAGCTTGAGTAGGGTGTCATAACAGTGGCACAATTTGATAGGGCAATTTCCCATCTGCTTATCTGGAACACAATCATATCCTTTTTGGGTCTCCTTTTTCTTTCATTTTTTTTCTCCCTCTTTTTAGTCAGCCTTTCATCTTTCAAGCTGAGGTGTTAGTGAGTCGGAAGTAGGCCCTAAGAAGTTAAAACTGAAGAAGGACATCAACTACGACTGCCCTCGTCCCAATTCCAACAACCCATTTCAGCATTAAACTAAGTCAGCATTAAATAATGATGGGCCAAACTATTCCAAGGGGTTGCCCCTAAAAGAAGACGTGTAAACAAAGGATGGGTAGTTGTACTTTTTCTTTGTTTCTTGCTTGGGAGAAAGGGGACTTCCTTTGTCATAGCCACATCGTTTCCCTTCTCCCTCACATGCTCATAATGGACCCACCTTGGGATTCTTCTAGATTTTAGAAATCCAAGGGAGGTGGCAAAAACGAAAAATCTTATGATGAGCACTAATGTAAATGAAAACAATATTATGATAAATAATTAGAATCATGTGAATCCCAAGTCACTGGCTTTAGGATAAACAATGTGTGAATCTAAGTTGATTTCAAAGTTGGACATTTGACGCTGACGAGTGAGTCTTAAATCTTATCGACTAGTTTATCTTTTCCGTTGTCGTTTCTCAACTTAATTAAATTTGAAATGAACTTTTAGTTTTAGGATACTACGTGTCCGTCGTTTCATAAATTTGAATTACAATTTGAATCATTTGTTTCAATATATTTTTTCATAAAAATTTAATTTTCTAGTCAAACCTAAACGGACTACCTCATCATATTTGTTGCTTTAGACGTAATGAATCTCTATCACATGATGGGGCTATAGTTTTGCCCAATTATCAATGATAGTTTACCTTAGATAAATTCCTGTCTTCTTTTCCAACATTCATATTATAGCTAGGTGAATAACTGACAACGGTTGAGAATTTTCCTCTCGAATGACTTGTAACATTATCAGTAGACCATGCATGTGATTATGCGACCACAGAACGAAATATAATATTCTAAAATAGCATTTTATAGGCACCATTTCACACATGTTTGTTGGCAACTAGGTAGGACGGAATAAAGAATACTGCCAACTGAATCACTGACCAAGAATAACTAGAGGAAAGGAGATAAAGAAGGAAAAGGTTAAACAGAAAACACCTGTGATATATCTTTTAATTTCCTTTTTTTAGGTAGCTTAGTTAAAATTATAGTATATTTTGTTAATTGATTTGGGAACATTTCTATTAACAAAATACATTTATAGATCTCATAAAACAAATATATTAGGGTTAATTAAAAAATTATACCTTTAGTTTTAATTATTTTTTAATTTATCTCTCTGTTTTTAAAAACTACAAAGGTATTTTTTGAAATTAAAAAATTTGTTTCAATTTTATTTCTCATAGATTTTTTTTATAGAAAAAACATGAAGATAAGATGAAGACACCCTTGATTAGGCTGAATTTGTTTATGAAATATCTTTGTATTCTTGAGAATTTTTTTTTAAAAAAAATGTTTTTACATTTAAAAAGTAGTTAAATTTAAGGTTTTTTTTCAATAATAAGATGTTTCATTTTAAGATTTTTTTGTACGTTTTTAAATCTATAAAATAGTTTTCATAATTGTTTAAAGGTATATTATTTTGTCTATTTTTTTAATTGTAGGGATGAAATTGAAATTAGTTTTTTATATTCAAAGAATATCTTTATAGTTTTTAAAAATTGAATGACAAATTGATAAATAATTAAAACTAAGATATATAACTATGTAATTAAACGTACATATATAGTATGTGGAGTTTTCAAAGTTGAAAATTAACATTTTAAAGATTGGATGAAAATTATGATTTTCTTTTTAAAAAAAGAAAAAAAAAAAGGAAAAAGGGCTTTGTTTCTCTCTTTATCATGTAGGGAGGCAACAAATAATAGTACCACTTGACGAAGACGGTTAACCAACACATGGTATGACTTGTGATACATTAACATCCTCAATTAAAGTAGCCCGATATGTTACCTACAATGAGGACCGAGCACATTCATTATCCGTTAGAAGGTTAAAGAATAAAATGACGAGAAAAAAAAAAAATAGCCACACCTTCTCCAAAAGAAAAAAAAAGGCAAATTCATCTAGCAATGCATGGGATAAGGGTTGTAAAGACCATGCCACGTGGTGCAATTCTCACCCAACACAAAAACGTGCCATAGTCTGAAAAATATGCTTAAACGAACACATTAGCAAGAATTTGTGTGAACACTTAAATGAAAACTCTGATAAACGTCCAGAATACCATGTAAAACAAACAAGAGTGATGCACCCAACAATACATTGACCGCATGTAAAACAAACAAGAGTGATGCACCCAACAATACATTGACCGTTAACTCCAAAGAGGAGGGCTAGCACCACTATCTTTTTCACCATCTTCTACACTCATTACAAAAAATTGGAGTTTGAGTCACCACAGTACTTAGCGAAAGTTTTAGTCACAACAGTTAGCACTATCTTTTTCATCCTCTTCTATACTTATTACAAAAAATTAGAGTTTCAGTCACCACAGTATTTAGCGAAATTTTTAGTCACAACAAATTATTGTGACTAATGTGCATTTAATCACAATTTTGTTTAGTTTTTGTTTTGACTAAAACTTTTAACTATGAAGTTTTTAGTCATGGACATGTTCAATGACTAAAAACCTTATGGTTATAAATTTTAGTCACAATACAAATAGAACTAAAGTTGTGACTAAATGTACATTAATTACAACATTTGTTATGACTAAAGGTTTTACGAAAAACTATTGCAACTAAAAGTCTAGTTTTTGTAATGACTTTCTGCATTTATTGTTTGACACTTGAAATCTACTATCTTATTTTTTATTTAAATAATAATTTATCATGTTAGTAGATTTCTTGTATCAGACTTTGAATGAAAGGAGTATAAAAGGGAGCACTTAGAATTCCTTAACTCCGAATTCTACACTTAGAAAACAAGCGGAGATTATTTGACATAGATAGCGTAGCGGGAGAGTTAGTGATCTAGTTGACAAACACTAATAAGGTGATTGAAAACTTGGTATAAACCAATAATCTGAACTTATTCAAATAGTATAAAGCTTACAAATGCTACATATAAAGTAAAAGTAAATTACAGTATAAACTTTTCATATATAGCAGTATTTTAAACTAAAATGGTTCAAAATATTAGTTTTAAACCAAGATTTTTAAATACCATAAATTTTTTTATGAGAAAAAATAGCCTCATCTGTCCTTTTAAGTAGCGCATGTGAGTGTCACGTACTAAACTCCATCACTCGTTTGACGCTGGTTATTAATTAATTTGTTCTCAGTCACTGTTGATTTTCTAATTCAAGATGCAAATGGTTAAATTTAAAAGTTAAATGAGTAAGATGCCAATGACAAGTTAAGAGGGGCAACAACAGTGGCAGAGCCAACTTTCGAGTTCAATGGGGTCATTTGCAGCATACATTGTTTTGAATCCTTTGTTTGACAAGCCAGTTTAAATCAATAATAATATCAAGTCTCGTATGCTACAATGTAAAAGTAGATGGCTGCTACATTATAAAGCTCTCACATGCTACAACTTTTAAATTAATTTTTATTTAAATTCAAACCTGTTTGCCAAACATCCTTCAATATATGAAAAAAGTTATATGATAATATTTATCAAGAACTAGAAATATATATTGAGAATTATATCACATAAAAGTCCTTATCAAATGTCATATTTGTTAAAAAAAAAAAAAAAAAAAAAAAGGAAACTATTTGTTTTGCTCACTTTTTTCTTTTAATGTGATATTGATTAGATCTAAGGTTTTGGAACATGCTCTGTTAATAAAAATACGCTATAAAAGATTTTTTTTTATTTTGCATTTCATACCTTAAATTTTGAAGTTATAAAAAATCATGCTTTAATTTTGAAATGTATCATCTTTATATCTCATGAGCAGAAAAGAATAAAGTTGCCTATAAAAGAAACACAGAAATAAAAAAGGAAAAGTGGCATGCCACGTCAAGCAGCCTGGAGACGATATAGAGAATTAGATAGGTCACATTTCACCATAAGGTTAGTGGAATGCTACATTAGACAACTAAGCAAGTGTATATATAATATAAGAAGTAAGATCTGTCTACGAACAGCTGTAGCTTTCGATAGAAAGAACTTTATGTTACCTGTTGGAGACGTAAAGTCTCAAACTAGCAAGCTCTATGATATATAATGGTTGTTAGCCTGAAAATATTTAGCAATTCTATGATACAAAAGAATGAATGATATATGTGTGAATGCCATGATTTATACATGTTATTTGTACTATAAATATACTACGGCCTATGAGTACTACATAATGTATAATAAATATCCACATTAAGGTTTATAAGCAACCCATTACGAACATGACCTCCTAGGTTATGGTGAAGGAAAGGAAGATTCTATAATATGAGAATCTCGATAAGGATAAATATTTGGATCAAGAAATCCTGATGTAAGCAAAAGTCTAAGAGATAATAGAAGAACTTCCTAGAGGTCATAGATTATCTATGGGTGGTTACTTTTGAGTTAGTATCTGACCAAACCAACACCACTATAATGATCTCAAGATAAGATATCTCCTACCCAACCTATAGTTAGAAAGATTAAGTTACGTGGATCTACTACAGACCATCCTATGAGAAATTAGGATTATATTAAGTAAAGGTTGCAGAAGCAAAGATTGCTTTTACTGACCAATGGGATCACTACAACAAATTCAAGATTATACAACCTTTATTTAACAACCGTTTCTCAAAAACCGTTGTGATAAGGAAAAAAAAAACACGGCGAGTTACGCCCGCGAAGATGAAAACCATCGTGGTATTGGCGGGAGCTACCATTATGGTTTTTTAAAGAATCATCGTGTAAGATTAAACCTTTCACGATGGTTTTTATAGAAACCGTCGTAAAAGGTATATTTTAGTAGCCTCTATTTTACGACGGTTTTTATAAAAACCGTCGTGAAAGGTATGCATGTTTGAAATTTTTAAATTTAACCTTTAAGCTCAGCATGAATAAAATTTTAATTTTTCACGACGGTTTTTATAAAAATTGTTGTGGAAGGTTTGGATATTTGAAATTTTTAGTATCCCGCTCAATTTAACATTTCATGACAGTTTTTATAAAAACCGTCGTAGAAGGTTTTGTATATTTAAAATTTTTAGTAGCCTGTCAAAATTTAATATTTCACGAATGTTAAATTTGAGAGAAAAACTAAAAATTTCAAACTTTGGGGCCTTCCACGATGATTTTTGTAAAAACCGTCGTGAAATGTTCGACATGTTTGAAATTTTTAGTAGTTGCCAAAATTGAATCTTTTACGAAGGTTAAATTTAGGTGGGATACTAAAAATTTCAAACCTCGGGACCTTTCATGACGGTTTTTATAAAAACTGTTGTGAAAAGTTTGAGGCTTGAAATTTTTAGTATCCCAGCCAATTTAACCTTTCACGACGGTTTTTATAAAAACCGTCGTGGAAGGTTTTGCATATTGGAAATTTTTAGTAGCCGTCAAAAATTAATCTTTCGCAAAGATTAAATTTAGGCAGAATACTAAAAATTTCAAACATTTGGACCTTCCACGACGGTTTTTATAAAAACCATTGTGAAAGGTACCAAGACTTTCACGACGGTTTTTAGTAAAAACTGTCATGAAATGTCCCACATGTTTGAAATTTTTAGTATCCCTCCAAAATTTAATCCTGCGCCAACAACATGGCTTTCCCTATTTATTCAAAATTTCTTTAACTCAAACCCACTAACTCTCAAACCCCTTTCTCTCTCTAACTTTTCTCCCCACAACCTAGCCACCGATGAACCCAACGCCCACGGTATTCCACCGACTTTGACATTCCTCTATCACTCTCTCCATGACCCACCTAACAAACCCGATGCCATTCACCACCGTTCATCCTCATCCCTTGACATTCTACTGACTCCACCATTGTTCAACTCGTCCTTTGTCTTTCCAATCACCGTTGGTAAATTTTAAACCATTACTTTTAGTTTTAGTGTTATTATTAGTTCTAAACTTAGCATTATTTGGTTATTTTAGTGTTATTTAACTTTAGTTTTAGTTTTAATATTAGTTATATTAATTTGTTTTTTGCCATTTAGTATGTGTTACTTGTATTTGGTGTTTGAAAGAACTTTGAACATTTAGTATTTTGGTGTGAGAATAGGTTACTTTTTATGTATTCGTGATGCCTAAGTATTATTGTGATACCCACCACATGTTTGGAGATTTTTAGAGATTTTTTTTAGAGGAATACAAATTTTCCACGATGGTTTTTTAAGAAACCGTCATGGAATCCTTAGTATTCCATGACGGTTTTTTGAAAAACCATCGTGGAATGCCAATTTTTCACGATGGTTTTTTAAAAAACCATCTTGAAAAATTACGTCGTGAAAAATTACTACATTTCAACATCTTCCCGCGTCAATTTTTATATTACACAATGGTAAAAAGCCATCGTGAAAACTCCATGTCGTATCACGACTGAAGTTTTTACGATAGTTTTTTAACCGTCGTAAAATTTTTCTACGACGGTTATAAACCATCGTGGAATTCACAATTTGTAGTAGTGGATATAAGTAATGTCACAAGGACATCATGCGATAAAAATAATGACAAAACATTATCATTGAATTATCCATTCAAGGATTCATGGATAAGTTCAATGTCTAAATCACTCCGAATAAGGATATGTAGCTTATATAGAGTAGCCAAAACAAAGGGCAACCATTAAAAATTCCTAAACAAATGACACAACCTGTCATATGACTTAATGGTGTCTAGTTTTCAATAGGTAGAGAATCAAATTTAAGATAAATATGTAGAGATGTTCTCTTTAGAACGCAATACATAATTCTTAAATAGAGTAGTAGACTTACCACATCTAAATTATTTAGCTAAGAAATTCACCTCAAGTAGATGTGGTCCCCCTCTAGTATATGAAGCCTTTAGATAGGCAAGAGTTATAGAATAAATAAGTTCAAAGACCGTAAAGTCAAACACCAAGTCTGCACTAGTAAGATCGGAGATTGTACAGCACATGGATGATAGAATCGCTATGACCAATTAAGACATGCTGTTTGAGAAGAAATCTTTTGTAGTTAATAGTAGAGTTAATTAATAAAAGTATCACTGAGCACCTCTAAGTTTTCTTCATGAGGGAACTATAAGAGTGCTTAGTCACTTACAATACGCCTGACTATGATGTCATCTTAAGAGCAAAATTTTCTAGGACTCATAGCAAAGACTACCAAAGCTAAGACTACAGAGGTTACAATGCATTCCTCAAGAAACAAGGAAGCATCGATGCAATTTCTCTAATAAGTGTATGAATAGTAAGGACTTGAGGACCAAGGATGTCTACTCACCATGATTAATAAATTTAAGAGTAAGATATTGAGGCTTCGGACATAATAACAATTAAGGGTTATTTTTATAAACGCGTCTTATCAATAAAAATTTGCAATAGACAAGTAAACTTGTCAAAAGCTCTTTTAGCCTCTATAGGACTGATGAGATTTGTCATCAGCGGAATTAGAGCATGGTGGAATCAAAGATTGATAATTTTACCTAAGATTAGAGTGTTATGGGTAACACTTTAGAAGCATTATTGCATATGAAAGCAAGATTTTTTATGTAAGGATCATAGAATAAGTATCAAACCCAATATTGTTCATCTAAAATGTAGACAAACATGAGGGCGGATTAGAAATTGATAGACTTCATTCAGATAGAAATAAGAAGCCATCAAACCATAGACTTGAACACATGAGTGCGCACCTTAGTTATTTCTTTTCCCACTTTTTATCCATCCACATAAATAAAAATAATATTTTACATAAAGTAGCCAACAAAGTAAGAAGAGATCCTTGTTTGTTTGTTCTCTTCCTAGGGCGAAGAACTTGTTTAGTTTAAAATTGAACACTAACGATTATATTAAGAATGATTTAAATGAAGTCAATAAAACTACGACCTACAAACCTACGAATAGAAAGATCATGATGTTAGGTGATCCAACTCATGAACTGGGACTAGCTTTTGCTTTGAAACATTAATAATAGAACCTCATTAGAAAATTGTAATTAAATTGATATGTAGGAAACAATTAGTGCTTCATTGAATGAGTTCATAACTCTAAACCTGGTTCTAACTTGACACTGAGGAAAATATAGAAGTAGTAGAACATCCAATTAGGTTTTTGAAGCCTACGATACAACCCTTACTAGAAGATATAAAGGAATCTAAGAACAACATATGACACCATAGTAATCTAGAAAAGGAGAAATACTTGGCAAACCATATGTACGATATATACCATGTAGAGAGTTGAAGAAATATCATGAACGTTTTTATAGTAGAAACAAGATCGATTAGAACTCTGAAGGAAAGAAAAGCCATAAAATGATGAAATACCATAAGATAGCCCAAATGGATGATAAGTCCTTAATTTCACATATTTTTCTATCATCCTTCCTTATGTTTTCTTTGTTACTTTCTTGGATTCCTTTTGTTATATTGTGTTTTTGTGTTGTATAGGTGTTTTGCGGCAAAGGAATGAAAATAGAGGAAAACAATGGACTTTGGTGCATAAAATCACATTTCTTTATAGTGCATCAGTGTTAGGTGCCAAGGCACCAAAATAGTAATGTTTGAAGCCATAGACCAGAGGAGGCAACGCCTAGGCACTGATTTTGGGTGCCTAGGTGTTTGGCACTATAACCACCATAATATTTTCATAGCTCTACAGTGCCTATTGGTAGCGTCATAACTCTACGTCACGAAAACTTCATGTTTTTGCTTGCAAATTGACCTTGATATACTCGTTTTGACTCCAACTTTGAAAGCCTATAAATAGATGAGTTAAGGGTTGATTGACACATCTTTTTACTAGTTTTTCTCAACGAAAGATGAGAAAAAAAAGAGATGAGCGAGAAGTTCATGTAGTGGCTCACAGAGAATCATCCACATAGAAGACTCTTTAATGCCAAAATCGTTCTTCTTCTTATTATTATTCTTTCTTTCTTTTCTTTTTTTTTTCCCTATGTTTTTAGTTTAGTCTTATTTCGATTGAGGATGAATTTAAAACCCTGGACATGTTCTAATTTTCTAACTTTCCAATTGAAATTGTTTGTGTTATTCTATAACTATTGTTATCATAATTATTTTCTTGTTTTGTTTGGGTGCACAACCAAATAGGAATTGAAAATTATCTATTGTTGGATTAGAATGCTTGATCCATAATTGTCTTGCTTTTCTAATCATTAGTGGCAAATTGTTGTAAATAATTACAAGATGCTTTTGTTCGATTACAAGGTGGAACATAACCTAGGTTGAATAGATTGAGCTTATATGTTTGATGCTTGGATCAACTTATCTTTCTCACATTAATGCTTCTGTTGAATCGAATCTAAAGAGTTTGTCCTAGATTATTTCATCAAAAGAGAACCAAAAAAAAAATTGTTTTATTAAACAATACAGAGGAAAGATTGGGATAATAGGGCTTGTTGTTATCTTCGTGTGGTAGTTTCGATAGAAAATTGGAAATAATTTTGTGATTAGTTTTAAGGTTATTATTTAGTGGTAGAGAATCATGCTTTAACCAGCTTTATTATTATTGTTTTGTATTTATTTATTTTCTTGTATTGTCTTTTATTTAGTACTTTAATTCATATCTTTATGTTTAATTAGGACCCCTCTAAAATTGTAAAGAAAATGCACACTCGAAGCATGTGCTTCAAGCTAGTAAATTAAAAATGTATGAAGTTCAAAAGGGACATACATGAGAAAAGTAAAGTTCAGTGGTAGAAAAATGGACAAAACACTAAGCAATGGTAAACCCTAAACTTTTAATGTTCGGCAACTTGGATTCTAAACTTTTAATTTTGACAAATAACACCCTTAAATTTCAAATTTGTTGCAATTGTGGTCCAAGTACAACTAACGAACATCAATCAACAGAGGAAAATTATCTATGTTTCTTTCACAAATAAACTTAAAACTTTTTGTTGGTTGGTAAGTTGGATTTTAAACCTTTTAAATGTTGGAAGTCCAAGCCATAATTATTGTCCATTAGTTGATATCAGTCTTTGATTATATTACATTAGGGATAGTTGTCTCCACCAAGTAGAATAGATCACTCACTGGTAGTGTGTGCCTTTTGTTTTGGGACTAACTATTTCTTCTTATAAATTCCTAGTATTTCTTTTTTAAAAATTTTGAATTGACGTGACGAGAAAAGTAGTGAATGCTATTGCTAAAGTGAACTCTAATTTATTAGAACATCTTCTATGGAATGCTAAATTAGTATCTTAATATTATTAAATTTTAGCATTGAGTACGAAAATTTCTCCTCATACAATGTTGTTCTTTGTACTAAATTTAAGTAGGTTATTTAGTAATAAGTTCACTACTAAGTTAGCAAATGTCAAAATTAACATTTAATTGCCCTTCATTGATATGTATATTTTTTTATTCAATCAATATTGATTGATATTTTCAAATATTTTAATAACAAAAATTTACTTTTACTACATCTAAAGCTTAATAATTATATAAAAAAAAGGGTATGATATTTAAAATAATATTATGTATTTGGAATATAAAAAAAAATAGCATGTTAAATTTATTATTTTTACATTTTTTGTCCACTATAAAATTGGCATTAGCAATTACATTATAAATGGTGACAACCAAAAGAATCCTATCCAGAAGAAAAGGAAAATTTTAATGTGCCCTATGAATTTATTCAAATACTACAATAAGCCTTAGGTTCTAACTAATGAAAAAATGTATCGCCTCAAATTTTTAAGTAAAAGAATTACCCCTTCAATTTTGTAAAAGAGTTAAAAACATCTATTTGACTAGGCAAATTAGTAAGAATATTAACAATAACCTCACTAATAAGCATTTAAGAATTTTTAAAATAATTTCTACATTTTTAAACATTAACTATTCAAAAAACAAATTAGAAATAAAAACAAAACAACATTTTGTGAAACTATTCAAAAAATTGAATAAATTTACACTTAAAGATAAAAAAGAAATCTAAATAAATCTAGAAAGTAGGAATCAAGATCGAACGTGGAAGTAGATTAATCATGGGTCTAGGTAGGTTTGGCTGAGTAGATTGATGAATTAAGGACGCGAGAGAGAAACTTTTAATTTTTTGTTTTTTGAGCTTGAATTTTTTTAGTTTTAAAAGTTATATTAATTTCATTTTTTTCATATTTAATCTTTAAATAGTACTCAATTACTTATTATTGAGGGTATTCATAACTTTTTGGGCTACTTAAACTAAACATCCCATGTATTTTACCAAAATTACCGTGACAACCTTGCACCATAACTAATCACACCACACCTTCTAAAACTCTATTAATTTTTTTGTTTGAAATAAGAAAAATGCGTTATAATTTTAGCCATTGATTTACAAAATAATATCCCAACCAATGATTTGAAAAAAAAAAAAAACCATAACATTTTAACCAGCCAAACAAGCATACCCCTTTTAAAACCTATCCAACCTTGTTTCATCCACTCGCCCTTGCACATCTTGACCGCCACTTGCTAGCTATCTACCCTCGATCCACTGCCCCTCCCTTTGCTCGACCCTCCTACACTGTTGCCCATCCCTCCTCCCCTAACCTAGCCCCACCCTATTGCCTACCACCCATGTCCCAAACCAAGTTGCCTTATCTCCCACCCACCTTCTATACCATGCCCCCATGCTTGT
The DNA here is from genome assembly GCA_946598075.1 of Artocarpus hirsutus. Lineage (NCBI taxonomy): Eukaryota > Viridiplantae > Streptophyta > Magnoliopsida > Rosales > Moraceae > Artocarpus > Artocarpus hirsutus. Next base: position 41,776 of record CAMOHE010053837.1, read on the forward strand.
CGCACCCCCTTCGTCGTCACTAACAACAACGAGCCCCCCTCCTCGTCGACCTTTGCAACCTCATCGGCCATTACCCCTACCCATGATGACCCCCAACATTCTTCCATTGCCCCAGCAAGCTCACCTCCATCATCATCCACCCTTGTTGGCCTTCTCCCTCTTAGAAAAATGAGTACGCAGTTGAATTTTTAAAATTGTAAAATTAGAGTATTTTTAAAAACACATGTTTGACATGCTATTTACATAAATTAATCAGATCTTACTAACATGTGTATGTCGAAGAGCTCATGTAATTAGTGAAGAGAAGAATGTTCTAGAAGAGCCTCAACCTGTTGGAAAAATAGTACGTAGTAGAATTCTAAAAATTTTATACCAGAGTATTTTCTCAAACATAAGTTTAACATACTATATGCCTAAATCAACTAGATCTTACTAACCTGGTTTGACGAAAAGCTCCTGCAATCTATGAAGAAAAGGCATTCTACAAGAGTCTTAACCAATTGGTCTTCTGTACTATTGTCTATCCACTATCAGAGTGCATGTGGGCACACAACGTAAGCTCTTCCCAAGTGACTCTCCTTCCAACCAATCGATGAAACCCATAATCTTTAGGAAAATAAATATTCCTGCTAATTCAACAAGTTTACCTTAAATTTATTTATTCGAAATTAATCCAATCGATAAACAGACATGAATTATCTTATTATGATAATTTAACAAGTTTATCTTGAATAAATTTTTAACAACATTAATTCAACGAAAAAAAAATATGAATTATCTAATCCCACCGAATTTTAGCCAATCTAATAAGTTGACATAACTCACCAATTTATTAAAAAAGCACGCCGTATCGTTATAGGATTTATTATGAGCTAGCAAAAGGGATTTGATGGACCTATTTAGTTCAAGCTCCCGATAATTATGAAACCCAAAATCCTGGATAGACATTTTACAATTATAAACTGTAACGCTACTCCACTAAAAGCTTAAAGTTGCACTATCAAACTTTATAGAATTATGAAGCCCAAATAGCTAAGTCTCTACAATATATTAAATGTATTGTATTCCCATATGATTATCTATGACCGGCTTAATAATAAATTCTATCTTACATTCTCGATTATTTTTCTCTTACATTTTATTATCTCACCATCGAAAAACTTACCATCCAAAGACAGTATACTATTCGGTTACACCTATGTATCCAAATGATTAAGCGGTCCAATTTTCAAATTACATGATAACGTATATAAAAGGATATCAGCGACTCTTAAAAGGAGCTATGGATTCTATATCTATGAATTATAAGTCTACACTCTTAAGAGTCATGCCTTCAACGTACTAGCATGCGTACCAATATAAAATATGGATGTCACCCTTTGGTACATCAAAAGACTTAAGTCAAGACAATAGGCCCACTATTCATCTTAGGATTAAGATATAGCACATATGGTTATCTAAAGTGAATTTATTTGCAAGACAGAATTATTAATCCAAATCAATTACACTTTATGTCCTGATCCAATACATCGCCACCTATGACAATACACCAATATTTCTATTCACAGAGTCCACCTTGGATAGCCAAGACAAACCATTTCTAGTTAGGGATATAGACAACATAACAATCTTTGCATGAATAAAATGTCCAACTTTATTCCCTCGATTACGATCTTATAATTTAGACCATTACCTTTAGAATCATATCTTTAACATAATCTGTCCATCATATGCCAGGTTCTAAAGGCTTAGACCGATGGTCTCAGACTTTTGTTCGCTCATCGTACATTCAACAAATATGAACATAAAAAGGACAACAATTTGGTATATGAATAATAAATAACTCTTTATTGATAAAAATATTTCCAAAAACATAGTACATTTTTACTCCTTAGGGCATACATGTCTAACACAACTAACTAGTCTTCTTTGTTATTCTTTATCTACGATCAGAGTGTGTGTGGGCACACATCGTATAGCTCTTCCCAGATGACTCTCTTTCTAACCAATTGAGAAGACCTAGAGCCAAGGTTTGTGATTGTGAACAATAGCTCTTAGGGAATTTAGAGTATCTAACACTAGAGTACTCACTCTTAACTTCTCAACTAATCTAATTAACTAAGAAACTCACTTCCTATTTATAGAGGTCGAACCCAAGGTTAGTTATTATCAGATAAGGCCTTAAAAATTTGAATCTAGATTAACTTCTAATAAAATGGCGTAAAAGATGCATAATTAGATCACTGTTAGATCGGTAGGCTGAATTAACAGATTGGTCTACCAAACTTGTGATAATATGATCCTTGAGAACCTTTATTTCCTACTCAAGATTCTTTGGATAAAGCCTTAGTTTTAATTCAAAAACTCAATAAAGAAGTTATCTGATCAAAACATTTATATCTAAATAATCTCATAGAAAATAAAATATTTTCGATAATTCTACAAGTTTATCTTGAATTAATTTACAAAATTCATTCAACCGATAAATAGACATAAATTCTCTGATCCTATCGAATTTCAACCAATCTAATAATTTAACATAAGTTACTAATTTATTGAAAAAGCACGCTGTATCGTTACAGGATTTATTATGAGCTAACAAAAGAGACCTGATGGACCTATATAATTTAAGCTCTAAAAATTATAAGATATTACGACCCAGATACATATTTTATAATTATCAATTCTAACGCTACTCTACTAAAAGCTTAGAGTTACACTCTCAAACTATATACAATTACAAAGCTCCAAATTAGCTAAGTGTCTATGACATATCACAATGTGTCGTGTTCCCATAGGATATTCATAATCTGCTTAAAGATAAATTTCATGTTACCTTCCCAATTATTTTTATCTTACATATCGTTATCTCACCATTGGAAAACTTACCATCCAAGGACAGTAAACCATTCAGTTACACTTATGCATCTAAATGGTTGAGCGCTCTAGTTTTTCAATTACAAGATAACGCAAATAAGAGAATATCATTGACTCCACCAATAAAGCTATGGATTCTATATCTATGAATAACAGGTCACTCCATCAAGAGTCATGTCTCCAACATACCGACATGCATACCATCACAAAGTCAAGATATCACCCTTTGGTGTATCAAAAGACATAAGATAAGATAACGGGCTCATTAGTCATTTCAAGATTAAGATACAACACATATGATTATCTAAAGTGAATTGATTTGCACAGGTGAAATTATTAATCCAAATCAATTTTACTTTATGTTCCGATATAATACATCGTCACCTATGACAATGTACCAATGTTTCTACTCGTAAAGTCCAACTCCAACGGCCAAGACAAGCCATCTCCCATCAGGGATATAGACAACATAATAATCTTAGCATGAATAAAGCGCCCAAGTTTATTTCCTCGATTGTGGATTGTATGATTGAGACAATTACTTTTAGAATCATGTCTTCTGCATAATCTGTCTATCAATTCTACTTTATGTTTCGATATAATACATCGTCACCTATAACAATGTACCAATGTTTCTACTCGTAAAGTCCAACTCTAATGGCCAAGACAAGCCATCTCCTATCAAGGATATAGACAATATAACAATCTTAGCATGAATAAAGCGCCCAAGTTTATTTCCTCGATTATGGATTGTATGATTAAGACCATCACTTTTAGAATCATGTCTTCCGCATAATCTGTCTATCATATGCTTGATGCTTAAAGGTTTAGACTGATAGTCTTAAACTTTTGTTTGCTTAACATATATTCAACAAATATGAACGTAAAAGTTGACAATATTTGGTATATGAACGATAAATAAATTCTTTATTGATAAAATATCTTTAAAAACATATTGCAACATTTAACTCCTTAGGGCATACATGTCTAACACTCCCCCCTTGCCCCAATAGTTGCCTACCCCCCGTCACGCCTTTAAATTTAGAGAGAGAAGAAAAAGAGAGGAGAGAGAGAGGGAGGGAGGGAAGGAAGGAAGGTGGGGGCGAGTTTTCATTTTTTTCTTATTTTTACTTTTAAAATTGAAGCTATTATTAAAGTTTTATAGATGCTTTATTCAAAATAAACTTTTATATCTATTTTTTTTAAGTTTCATATTCTGTTTTTTAAATTTTGTAATAATTTTATTTTATGAAAAAATATAATATTAAAATGATATTTAGTGGACGGAGAATATTTATAATATTTTTACACATTATAAATATAAATCATTCAACAATATTATAATCAAAAGGAGATTTAAAAAAAAGATAAAAGAATAAACATTTTTATCAATTATTAGACTAAATTTTATAGTTAGAAGCATGTAAAAACTAATTAATCCTATTTTTTTCAATGTTAAGTATGGGCAGAAATGTCATTTCCAACTCAATAATTAATTAAAAATTGTTTTTGGCCAAATACAATAGCATTTTGGGCATTTTAAGAAAAACTAACGGGCATATCACAGTCAATTGTAACGATCAACTAATAGAAGGGGTCTCTCTGTAATTATTTTGATAAGTCAGGAGTGCTAGTGCAATTCGTTTTGATCCAGGTGGTGTCTTTGTAATTTTGGTAAAACTCAAAGGGTGTTAATATAATTTAGATCCTAACTTTTTAACAATTTTACTAGTCAAAGGGATTTTTGTAACTTTTATTAAACAATTAAAGGGGTATTCTTTTTGATTGGTTAATTGCATAACTATATTTCTTAGTTTAATTAATATTTGAACTTCATCTGTTTTAAGAAATTGCAATGATATTCTTTGAATTTGAAAAATTATTTTAATTTTTCTCTCATAGACTTTTTGGACAAACAAAAGAGAGGAGACAAAAATGCTTTTAATTAGACCAAATTTGTTTCTAAAAATATATTTTTTTCTTAAGAAATTTTTAAAATAACATTTTAATATTTAAAAGCCATAAAAATTAACATTTTTTAAATGTGATTTTTTAGGATTTTTCATGTTTTTAAATCCATAAGAATTTTTCATAAGTGTTTAAGGATAGTTATATTGTTTGGTCTTTTTTTTATTCATAAGAATAAAATTTTAACAAGTTTTTTTTTTATTCAAATGATATCTTTATAATTTTTAAAAACAAAAAAAAAGATTAAGAGGTAGTTAAAATTAGAAGGTATATTTATTAACTAATCTTTTTTTTGGTTAAAACTTGATACATATTTGTATTATTTTGAAAAAAAAAAAGGATGCTTTTAGAATTTTCTTAGTTTTATTTTGAAAAAACTCAAGATGCTTTCAGAATTTTCTCGGTATTTGTTTGACAAAAACTCACGATGCATATATGTAGAGTTATTTATTTTATTTGACATTACTTGTATTTTTTTTATAGTTTTCATAAAACAATTTTGGGTTGATCAATATAAAAATAAGTTGAAAATTTTATCTCACAATATATATTTTTTAAGTAGTAAGATATCATTTTTTTTTAAATACATAATATCAAAATGAAAAAACCCTTTCCATCGAGGAACAGCTTGCAGTATTTCTAGCGCAAGAAAACATTGCACGCCTTGTGGGCACCTTTTTTTTATTTTTTATTTTTTTATTTTTAACATTGCACGCCTTGTGGGCACATTTTTTCGCCCCCTTTTTTTTTTTTTTTGGCTCAGAGTTTGTTGGGACTCTGGACGGGTTTCCTCACCTTCGTCAATAACGAGGATGTTTGTTTGGAACCCTACGCCAAACGACAAACTCCTATATACTTCCGCTCATCCTTTCTAATAACGGACAAGCCAATGCTGAGTTCAGTGTTTGAACTTCTTCCTTTTCGTCTTCCTTTCTTACATTAAAAAATTAGTGGACGTTTACATCATGATTAGGGTAATCTCAACCCCCATATTTTCGCACCGACACACACTCACAAAAACCACATGCCATGCATCAACAAAACCCACGAACTCTTATTCCCAAAATGCCCACGGAGAGCAGAAATTTCTCCCCCTCTGGACAGTCACCGAGATAGCTCAGGCCGTCAATGGCAGAATCGTGAAGTGGGGCCCACCTGGAACCATTTCCACAGACACCAGAACCCTTCAACCCAACCAATGGTTCTTTGCCATTTGCGGTGAAAAATTCGATGCCCATGATTTCATAACCCCTGATTTGTCCCACAAAGGCTGTGTCGGGGTTATTGGGAAGAGGGTTTGTGAGAATTGGGACAAGGGTTTTGTAGAAATCAATGTAGACACTATTGTTTCACTTATGATGATGGCTTGCTATGCAAGGGATAGGTTTAGTGGTGAGTTGATAGGAGTAACTGGCAGTGTGGGAAAGACCACTACAAAAGCCATGATAGCTGTGGCTCTTGGGGGTATTGCAAATATGGTTTATCAAAGTACTGGGAATTGGAATAACAGAATTGGGGTTGCTTTGTCACTTATTGGGATGCCTAGGAATGCTGCGATTGGGGTTTTAGAGCTGGGAATGGATAGGAAAGGAGAGATTTTGGAGCTGGCAAGGATGGCTAGGCCAAGTATAAGAGTGGTTTTGAATGTGGGGGCTTCGCATTTGGTGAATTTTGCAAGCTTGGAGGAAGTGGCAATGGCGAAAGGAGAAATTCTGGTGGAGGCTAAACCTGGGGATGTATGTGTTTTGAATGCTGATGATCCTTTAGTTATGAGCCTCCCAGTACCACGTAGGGTTAAAAGGGTGAGTTACCCATCATTCAAACCTCTGTTTTTTTTGGCTACATTTTCTAAGTATTTTCTGATTTGTTTAACTTTGGTTCTGATATATGGAGTTTGTGTTGTTTGTACATGATATAGTGAATTATAATTTGCCAGACTTTGCGTGCTCTTATGCTTTGTAGTTGTATTTGCCATGTTCTGGTTTTGTGCTGTATCAAGAAAAAACAGCTTGAAAAATGTGGAATTCCTAGTTTTCTACATGAATATTATAATACATATTATTGTGAATGTTCTGGTTCTGCATATGCAGAAAATGGAATCAATATTTCTAATAAAGCTGCTGTACTGTTATTACTTGATATATATATATATCAAGAGTGCTGATATATATTAGAACTGAATATTTGACTGCTGTGGAACTACTGGAATGAATAGTCAAAAATAAGGGGATGTTTGATGTTATTTTATTTTATTGTATTCTATTTTTTTGAGTCAATTTCATCCGTTTTTCAAGAGATTTGAAAATATTTAGCTTCAAAACATAGAATTGTAGTATTGATTGGATAAATGTGCTGTCTGGGCATTGCTAATAATACTAGGTGCTTTTTGGACGGAGAATGGGTTGTGATGTTCGGCTCGTTGCAGTGGAAAGTACGGATGGAGGTTATGCGCTTCGAGTTGTTTTAGAGAAAGACGAAGAGAAGTAAGTTCATTAAATGCATTTTTCATCAGAGTTAGTCAATTGTGGAAATTGAGAGAAAGAGAAGAAAAAATATATTTGCAAAATCAGCATAGTTTATTTTCTGGAAAGAATGCTACAACTTTTCTACTTCTACCTCTGTATGTATGCATATGGATGGATAGAATATTCAGTCTTTGTTTTAGCTTTTGATAGCATTGTCCTGGTTATGTACAAATGGCAAGTTTCTTCTACGCTGCAGTAACTTCCACTGTGCTTTTCAACGTTGATCATTTTTTTTTTTTTTGAAACATTGATTGCTTGATTAAGAAATGGGATAATTGCTTCTATGTTGCTCAAATTTAAGATTTTGAATTTATCTTGATTGAAATTTGAAAGGTTGAGAAGAGATATAAGCACATACCAATAGTTGAGACTCTTCATGGCTACTTGGTTGTTGATCAGTTGTGATTCTAAACATTCTGAAGCAATAAAGCATAGATAAAGTGCCATAAATTTTGCATAATTTGAAGCATAGATATCTTTTGACACCATATTCTGTTTTCAGGGTCGAACTCCTGATTCCTAGTCCAGGTCTGCACCTGGCTCAAAATGCGTGTGCAGCAGCAGCAGTTGCTACTCATCTAGGGGTTTCTCTCACACAACTTTCGACTTCGTTGTCAACATTTTCCCCTGTTTGCATGAGATCAGAGATTATAGTTGCTAGAAATGGCATCAAAATTGTAAATGATGCTTACAATGCCAATCCTATTAGTACCAAAGCTGCTATTGACTTGCTAAAAAGCATTGAGTGCAACGGCAAAAGAGTTGCCATACTTGGAGACATGTTAGAGCTCGGCCCAAATGAAATAATGTTCCATGAAATGATTCTTAACCATAGTTGTGATGCCTGTATTGATTTACTTGTTCTTGTTGGGAAGAGATTTTTTATTGCAGCCAAGAATCTAAATTTACTTGAAGGTGGAAAAGTTGTAGTTGCCCATGATGCAGAAAGTATAGCCTCGGAAAATTTGAAGCAGGTTGGTTGTGGTGATGTTGTTCTGGTCAAGGGCAGTCGAAGTATGGAAATGGAGAAAGTTGTAAATGCATTGAAAGAAATGGAAATTCATTGTGGAGATTGAGTTTAACTGAAAACTATATTTTGTGTTGAGGACTGCTAGTTCTCTCCAAGAGTTATAACAAACAGCCGCATGCGAAATTCCCGTGCTTTTGTTGAAGGTTAGTCTAATAAAGACACATCCAATCCAGAGTCTTAAGACTAAGCTTCCGAGTAATAATAATGATGGTGATGGATTGATGATGATGTCGTTGTTTAATAACGTGAGAGACGAATAGTAAAATTTTGGATTAATTACCAAAATTCTCTCCATAGTGCTTGTTTACGGTGACTCTAATTTCAAAATATAACAGGCGTTTCCCTAAGCTATAAAATATTACAAAAAAAACTCTCTTTATAGAACTTTTGATAAATCTTGGTATATAATTAGCATTTAGCACATAATATAAGAGGATTTTGATAAATTTATAATGTTTAAAGTGAATTAAAAAGTTGATATGATTTAAAAATTTTAATTGTTAAAATTATAAACTAAAAAATGTTAAAAAAATTTCAAAACAAATAATTTATTCTTTCATTTTTATTTGACTACATTAGGGTAAGCTAATGGTCTAATGTTCACTAAACTTGTTCAACAATCCTATAAATAGTGTAATGTTGTGTCATTCATGCTCAACATCATAATTGAAAGAATTTTTTTTAGTTAACATTTCATAGATTGAGGGACCAAGTATTACGATTTAAAGTTTAAGAAGCATAGCGTTGCAAGGACTATAATTGAGAGGAATTTTTGTTAGTAATCCCAAAGTAAAAGAAAAGGCAATAAAATAGAGAGACAAAAAAATATATATACTTATTCTTTTAGCCAATTGTTTGTCTTTCTTTCTTTCCATTCTTCCTCACTATTTCTTAATTTTTCACATACATATTTTGCTCCATTATAAAGCGTATCTAGAAGCATTCTTCTACGAATTTATCAGGAAATCTTAGTGTAGTTAGCGTGAAGCTTCTCATAGTTTATCAGAATATGAAAAAGCCTATGGTTGATCAAAAAAACGTTGGTAGTTTGATCTTCCATATCACTCATTCACGACATCCACAAACTATATTTCTTAGCATAATCCAACAACGATAACAACCCTTAGGTTTTTTAGTCCAACTTTCTTTTGATGATTTTTTTCTCAAAATATTTCAAATTAACTGACATTTTGTTGCTGGTTTTTAATTAATTAAATCCAGATTGGTTTTTGAATTTTAATTTATTTTTAGCTGGTAATTTGTATGCTAATTTATTTTGAAATTTGGTCGATAACTTATTGGGATTATGTGGATCAATTTCAATTCAAATTGAAATCCAAATTCTGCCGGGCAATTTGTGTTTGCATTCGAATTTAAGCTTTAGATTCTCTAGATCTCTTAAATTCAATTTTTTGTTAGATTTACCAGTTGCTTAAGTTATCTTGTTGGTTTTGTAAATTTTTGGAGTTTAAATTCGTACTTGAACAATACTTTATTGAGATACTAACAAATAACACGTTTTCAGTATAAATTATTTTGAATCGCAGTTTTTACATCAGATTGTCACAACAAGTGCCGGGTTTCGACGGTCAGTTCGCGTGGTGAGTATTGGAATTTCAGGCCGGAGTTTAAAATATAGATTTTTGGCCTGAACTTGTGACTTCAGTTTTAAAGCTTTGAATTTAGAGAAAAACCAGGCCATTCATAAGCTTGGTGATTATAGATGGTACACAAACATACACAAACTTTATTATAATGTAGATATATAGATTAGATATATAGATTGTACGTACAGAAGACACATATTGAAGCGATATATAGCTCATGTCCTTATTATTAGATACCCAAAAGCCTAACAAATAAATGCATTATTGGACATCATTAATTGTCTAACAATTCACTAGTTAATGATCGTCATATGCTTAAGTCAGCGGGTACAGTCCACAAGAGGGCCTAAAATAGGATTGGTTGAAACTGAGATTATCAAATACACTACGTCTGTAATTTACAGGCTGGTAGTTCTGTAATAATAATTGGTTTAATCATATTCAGATGGAAGTTCAACAACGTCAGGAAAATTAAGAATCCATCCAGCAATGACAGATGGAATTAAGGAAACAACGAGAAGCATAATAAGTGCTTGTGTAGCCATGACCAACACCGAGCTAACCTTGTTCTTATTCTCCATGAGTTGGATGCTTTTGATCAAATTACAAAATGAATTAAATAAAGCAAACTTGGTACTTTTTTTTTGGTGTATCATTTTTCACATGAGATGTTCATATAAAATAATTTTGTACAACAGTTTTGTTGAGGTCTAGCACTAGATTGCTATCTGTCAACGCCATGTGCGGCCTCGCATGGTGCTCAGATGGCTCTTCCTTGCTCATCTCGGCCTACCGGGGTGAACCGGCAATAAGAAGAGAGACGCTTCAGAGGTAAGGTGGCACCCGTGTGGTGCCGGCCAAAGGTTCTCCGATGCTTAAGTCAGGTACCTATTTCATAGAGTACAAGAGCTAAGTTGTTAGGAAAGAGCACGTTAATTGGAGTTGTAGTAAATGCGCTCTATTTATATGCTACCACTTGAATTGAGTGCTCGTACGTTTGGCCCATGACCTGTGTGTCATATCAAGACCTGTCAAGGAGTAGGTGACAAGTGTCATGATCGCCATCGGAGGATTGGTCTCAATCTGTGGGTGAGGTCATATGTCAATCTTCTGTGGTGAGTTGCTGGTTGGTTGTAGGCTTTAACAGTCTTACCCGAGCATGTGTTCTTCCCGAGGAGGCGATGTCTTGTGTCGCAGCCAGTGGGGCCCCTATAGAGCACCTTAGGAGCAAGAGTTTATCTCAGGAAGTTATGGATTTTCTTCTCGATGGTCTTGTCGAGCACGGTCACCCAGCTGCCACGGGGGAGTCCTCGGGGATAGCGCTGAGCACACCCCTAACAGTAGCCTCCCATGCACTTGGTTGGTGCTCGATCGAGTGAACTATACTGAGAGGGTGTGGTCGGCTTTGGTTGGCCTTTAAGCTTTGTCCTAGGGCAATGGAAGTTGAAAGGACACACTGTCAAGCTCAGCAAACACGTGTCAAAACGTGATTGGTTGTTTCCATGATGAGCGTAATCATTGCGTCTCTTTGAATCCTATGCCCAAGTTTCAACTATAAATAAGAGTTGGTTCTCCATTGTTCTAGAGTGTTGGCATGACTAAATTTTTGAACTTTTGAGTTTTAATTGCTGAGCAGTAAATAGTAATCCAAGGACTTTTATTTATAGACCCAAATGACTTGATACCCGAGAAGTTAATTCTCGAATAGAAACTTAACCATGAGTGACTTAAGTGACTCCCAAAATGATTTAATTGTCTCCAGGTCAAATGAAAGTGCCGAGACCGACCAATCTGGAACCGAGGAAGTAGATGTCATAGAAACTTCACCCGATTAGAATGGGGCAGCCCAACTGGCTGAGATTCTTAGCATTGGAGAGGGAACTGTCCTAGTGAGAGAATTCCTTAACATGATTAAAGGGTGGTGTCCGATCAGAATATGTAGGGGAGAAGACCCGTACATCAGGGTAGCCGTAGTAGGTATGTCTCGGGTTTCTGCTTGAGAACATGCTAGCTTGGTGGCAGTGATTGATGTGCCAAACACCTCCAGTCATGGCACCGAGGCTTCAGCTCCTATAATGGGAAAAGTAACCATCGATCCGTCCATCGAAGAGGATTGGCCAGTTGGAGGCAATGAGGCCGAGGACGAGGAGGTTGAAGAGGCGAGACTTGTCAAGGTGGCTAGGTTCCAAGGAGTTGTCACCTCTAAAAGAGATTAGCCCAGCCTAACCTCGACGGCAGGATATACTTTAGGGATGACGCCGAGCCTCCTTGAAACCTTACGTCAGGAATATCATATTCCCGATGATGTTGTCCTTATGCTACCTGGGGAGGGGGACTCGCCAGTGGACCCACCGGTGGGCTATATCACCTTGAGCGCAGAGTTCTTCTGAGCCAAACTCTGCCTTCCATTCCATCCCTTCCTTCGGTAGGCATTGAATGATTTGAATATGTGCCCTGTTCAACTAAACCTGAACTGATATAGATACCTGATCGGGATGTATATTTTGTAGAGATATTACAATGTGACCGAGATGGTGTGGGAGGCCTTCAAGTAGGTCCTTAAGATGAAGAGGCTTCCCTGACAGATCGATTGGTACTACTTCACCGACTTAGAAAAGACTTCATTCTTGGGAACCCTGACTCGGACAAGTTTTGGAAATTCGAGTGGTTCTACGTCAGGGGGAACTGGATGTCTCAGGCAAGTAAAGTGGTGCCCGAAGATCAAGAGGTCCCACGAAGGTTCGAGCAAGAACACATATGGTCAAAGGGACCATGGGCACCGAGCAGAGTCATTGTGTAATGACCAAGAGAAGTGCATTAATAAAATTCAATATTTAATTAGATTTAATTAATGAATTTACCCTTAAAAATCATATTTTTGTAAAAATTATGATAATATATAATAAATATGTTAATAGAAAATTTTACTGTAAATTTCATACAATGTTAAATATTACTACTAAATACAGATTTTGTGAGCTTAAAAGCTCAAAAATTTATAAATAATATCCATGAAACAAATTTTATATCACAAATAATTATAATATTGTGGTGTAAATTAATAGGTGATTAAGATCAAAATAAAATAGAAAAGTATGTCAAAACCTTAAAACAGCGTAAAAGGGGTTGATGTAGTGTAAGCATACTGTTAAGGTAAAACACAGATACAGGAAATATTGTGTTTTGACTTCAACAGTGGACTAAAGAATAGGTAGGATATTTTATACAGTATAAGAACATGTTTTCCAATGGTTTCACCTCAACAGTATAAGAAAAATACTATGCGGTGAAAATATTACACTGTGGGAGATTTTACGGGCCCACCAAGTGGACACCCCATGAGTTTTTATTGGGCTACCACACCATGAAAGGTGGCCCAATTACCTAAAGCCACTAATTACCCCTAATCATGGTTTAAAATAACGACTCACCCATTTTTTAAAAAAATCTTTAAAGAGTAAGCCTTAATTAAGGCATAAAAGAAAAAAAAAATTCTTTACTTACTCCTCCCATATTCGGTAGCTCCAAGTCCTCCATCTCAAAAATTTTCTCAAATCAAAATTCTCACAAAACCTTCTATAACGAAGTTTCAAGCTTCAAAGATCAAGGTTTTATATATTTTTAAGGTAAAAATCTAAACTTTTTCTCAAATTTTCCTCTTGGTTTGGGAGGGGATTGTGACTAAATATTTTCTTATATGAAATATGCCTAGGAAAAAGTTTCAAAGAAGCCCTTGGAAGGTAAGATCATCAATTCTTCCTTTGGCAAGTTTAACTTTTCAAATCTAAAGTTTATTTGGTTTTTTGTTTGGATTTTGATTATTTCAAAAGGCATATGGATATTCAAACAAGTTTATGGTTTGATTGTTTGTATATATGGTTTATGATGTTGTTGTGTTGTTGAAATTGGGGTTTAAATGTAAAATAAGGACCATTTGGTGTAAAATAGGGTAATTTTGTAAGTTTGATGTTACTTTTGAAAAAGAATGGTGATTTGGCAAGAAAATTGTTTGAGAAGGTAATGAAACTGCATAAACAGTGGCTAGAATGCTATTTTAAAGTTGATTTTTATAAAAATTTCCTGGGGACTAAATTACAAAGAAAATTACATTCCTGACAGATTTGAAAAATGATCAAAAACTCCACTGTATAGTAGAAATTTCAAAAAATTCAAAACACAAATGTTGTAGTTCTCGATAAAACTGCTAAATATTGTAGACTTTTTGTCAAAAATCACCTTCGGTTGTGAGATATAAACTTTACAAAATTTGTTAAAGTTGGAAAATTTTTTTTATCGAGATACTAACAAATAACACGTTTCAGTATAAATTATTTTGATTCGCAGTTTTTACATCAGATTGTCACAACAAGTGCTGGGTTTCAACGGTCAGTTTGCATGGTGAGTACTGGAATTTCGGGCCAGAGTTTAAAAACTAGATTTTTAGTAAGAACTTGTGACTTCAGTTCTAAAGCTTTGAATTTAGAGAAAAACCAGGCCATTCATAAGCTTGGTGATTATAGATGGTACACAAACATACACAAACTTTATTATAATGTAGATATATAGATTAGATATATAAATTGTACGTACAGAAGACACATATTGAAGCGATATATAGCTCGTGTCCTTATTATTAGATACCCAAAAGCCTAACAAATAAATGCATTATTGGACATCATTAATTGTCTAACAATTCACTAGTTAATGATCGTCATATGCTTAAGTCAGCGAGTACAGTCCACAAGAGGGCCCAAAATAGGATTGGTTGAAACTGAGATTGTCAAACACACTATGTCTGTAATTTACAGGCTGGTAGTTCTGTAATAATAATTAGTTTAATCATATTCAGATGGAAGTTCAACAACGTCAGGAAAATTAAGAATCCATCCAGCAATGACAGATGGAAGTAAGGAAACAACGAGAAGCATAATTAGTGCTTGTGTAGCCACGACCAACACCGAGCTAACCTTGTTCTTATTCCCCATGAGTTGGAAGCTTTTGATCAAATTACAAAATGAATTAAATAAAGCAAACTTGGTACTTTTTTTTTGGTGTATCATTTTTCACATGAGATGCTCATATAAAATAATATTGTACAACAGTTTTGTTGAGGTCTAGCACTAGATTGCTATCTGTCAACGCCATGTGCGGCCTCGCATGGTGCTCAGATGGCTCTTCCTTGCTCGTCTTGGCCTACCGGGGTGAACCTGTAATAAGAAGAGAGACGCTTTAGAGGTAAGGGGGCACCCATGTGGTGTTGGCCAAAGGTTCTCCGACGCTTAAGTCAGGTACCTGTTTCGTAGAGTACGAGAGCTAAGTTGTTAGGAAAGATCACGCTAACTGGAGTTGTAGTAAATGCGCTCTATTTATACGCTACCACTTGAACTGAGTGCTCGTAGGTTTGACCCATGACCTGTGTGTCACATCAAGACCTGTCAAGGAGTAGGTGACATGTGTCATGATCCCCATCGGAGGATTGGTCTCCATTGGAGAGTGAGGTCATATGTCGATCTTCTGAGGTGAGTTGGTGGTTGGTTGCAGGCTTTAACAGTCTGACCCAAGCATGTGTTCTTCCCAAGGAGGCGATGCCTTGTATCATAGCCAGTGGGGGGCCCTGTAGAGCACCTTAGGAGCAAGAGTTTTCGTAGCTAGTGGGGGGCCCTGTAGAGCACCTCAGGAGCAAGAGTTTATCTCAGGAAGTTGTGGTTTTTCTTCTCGATGATCTTGCCGAGCATGGTCACTAAGCTGCCATGGGGGAGTCCTCAGGGATAGCGCTGAGCACACCCCCAACAATAGCCTCCCATGCACTTAGTTAGTGCTCAGCTGAGTGGACTATACTGATAGGGTGTGGTCGGCTTTAGTTGGCCTTCAAGCTTTGTCCCAAGGCAATGGAAGTTGAAAGGACACACTGTCAAGCTCAGCAAACATGTGTCAAAACGTGATTGGTTGTTTCCATGATGAGCGTAATCATTGCGACTCTTTGAATCCTACGCCCAAGTTTCAACTATAAATAAGAGTTGGTTCTTCGTTGTTCTAGAGTGTTTGCATGACTAAATTTTTGAAATTTTGAGTTTTAGTTGCCAAGCAGTAAACAGTAATCCAAGGACTTTTTTTTAGGGACCCAAACGACTTGATACTTGAGCAGTTAATTCTTAAATAGAAACTTAACCATGAGTGACTTAAGTGACTCCCAAAATGATCTAATTGTCTCCAGGTCAAATGAAAGTGCCGAGACCAACCAATCTAGAACTGAGGAAGTAGATGTCATAGAAACTTCACCCGATTAGGATGGGGCAGCCTAATTGGCTGAGATTCTTAGCATTGGAAAGGGAACGGTCCTAGTGAGAGAATTCCTTGACATGATTGAAGGGCGGTGTCCGATTAGACTTTGTAGGGGAGAAGACCCGTACATCAAGGCAGCCATAGTAGGTATGTCTCAGGTTTCTGCCTGAGAACATGCTAGCTTGGTGGCAGTCATTGATGTGCCAAGCACCTCTAGTCATGACACTGAGGCTTCAGCTCCTATAATGGGAAAAGTAACCATCAATCCGTCCATCGAAGAGGATTGGCCAGCTGGAGGCAATGAGGCCGAGGACGAGGAGGTTGAAGAGGCGAGACTTGTCATGGTGGCTAGGTTCCGAGGAGTTGTTACCTATAAAAGAGATCAGCCCAACCAAACCTCGACGACAGGATATACTTTAAGGATGACGCAGAGCCTCCTTGAAGCCTTACATCAAGAATATCATATTCCCGATGATGTTGTCCTTATGCTACCTGGGGAGGGGGACTCGCCAGTGGACCCCCCGGTGGGCTATATCACCTTGTGCGTGGAGTTCTTCTGAGCCAAACTCTGCCTTCCATTCCATCCCTTCCTTCGGTGGGCATTGAATGATTTGAATGTGTGCCCTGTTCAACTAAACATGAACTGATATAGATACCTGATCGGGATGTATATTTTGTGGATATATTACAATGTGATCGAGATGGTGTGGGTGGCCTTCAAGCAGGTCCTCAAGATGAAGAGTCTTCCCTGATATATCGGTTGGTACTACTTCACCGGCTTAGAAAAGACTTCATTCTTGGGAACCCTGACTCTGACAGGTTTTGGAAATTAGAGTAGTTCTACATAGGGGGGAACTGGATGTCTCAGGCAAGTAAAGTGGTGCCCGAAGATCAAGAGGTCCCATTAAGGTTCGAGCAAGAACACATATGGTCAAACGAACCATGGGCACCTAGCAGAGTCATTGTGTAATGACCAAGAAAAATGCATTAATAAAGCATGAACAATGATTAACTAATGAGGAAAGGATAACCACCATATCAGATATATGAGGAAAGGATATATTTTACTTTCTTTTTTTTTCTTTCAAAAAAAAAAAAAAAAAAAAACGAATTGCCAAAACTTTAAACTTTTATATATATATATATATATATATCTCGTAAACGTAAACGTTTACAACACCTTCCTTTTTTCTTTTTCTTTTTTTTTTTACTTACTTAACGAATCAGTTAACAGATTCAAATATATATATATATATATATATTAAACGTTTAAAAAACAAAACGTGGTTAGTTTAATATATATATATATATATATATTATAAAATCTTATATACAAATAAGATTTGGTTCAAAACCATATATATATATATTTAAATCTAAATTCAAAAATAAATCACATTTATTTAAGAATAGATTTTAAAAATAATCAATTAATTAATTAACTAATGCTCAGTTAAATGTGATAACATTTATCACATTATATTATGTGTCACAAAGAATATTTTTCTGTGTCATATTAATAATTCAAGTGTGAAGTAATTAATTCAGAATTCAATAATTCCAAACTAAATATGTATAATTCATTTTATGCATAAATCCAATATAGTGTTACATAGATAGTATTGGGGATCTATAGACCTAGAACCCACGCTCCAATAAATTTTACAATTAATTAAACTCTTTGATTAATGTGCCAAATTTATTAGTTTCAGTGCTATTCCACTAAAAACCTAAAACTGAACTCTTGAGATTATAGTAAAAGTACTCAAAGAAAATAAGCGAGTAGTCCATTGATATAATCATTACATATAAGTCAATCCTCCATAAATAGTTCATAATAAGAGCTAGGTTTAATTTTCGTTTACCTCTCTTATTATATCTTTATCCTTGAGTTCCAATAATCCTCTAATGAACAATTAATTCATAATTTTATTATGAACGAGCACTCTACTGTTTAAACCTCGAATTATCACTCAGAAGAACTATTTTTTTAACTTCCATAGGGAAGGAATGGATTCCATATCTATATAATATTATTCACAGCCATTTATTACATTATATTTCTAAGATACTAAGTTATGATCTGTGCTAAAACAAATCTTGCCAAGCAAATTAAAAAACATAATGTCATAAACAGGAGTCTAATAAATACTCAGGATTAAAACTGTCAAATATATGATCATCATAGTGATAAATTTGAATATTCTATTTCTAACGGATGATTATTAGAGATTTATAATTTTCTGGTCTAGTCCTATATAATCTCATTATATAAAGTACATCCAATCTAATGTCTCAACATTAATAGTCCGGATAATGACTATTTCATTCTAAATGAGATTGGACCGTACTTGTAATATTTAATTAAAGATCCCAAACTTTAATTAATTATTACTGATTATTTATTTTATTATCTATAAATTTTATCCCTAAACATATAATACTTATATGCTAAATTTATAGTCACATAAATAATCATGGAATTTTCTTGATGTTTATAAAAGTATTCATAATACATATAAGCAACCAAAATAATTATAAATGACACTTTATTTATTTATTAACAATATATACAATGTCATAGCTTTTAGGACACCAAACCTAACAACATCATGTTCATGTATAGATTTCCTGATTTTAAACTTCTAACTCTGCTCAATCGGAGTCTACTGTCTGATAAGTTCTCGATCTATATTTTGGTCATTTTTTTCCTATTATACACAAGCGTTTTGAGATGACTAAATATCATGCCATCGATGAAAACTACATTGTTTTAGGTTACTCCATTAAAGGACACATAATCAATGCATATGTATTAGCATTATACTATCAAAGTTGATTATTTTTTCTTCCTTCTCCTTGTCTCGGATATTTATATGGATATCATTAATCCATTCCCCCGGGGTTGAATGAATTGTTGAATATTGGCTTTTTATAAGTTCTTAATATACATATCTGATAGTGAAATTCATGAAAGTCCAATTAATTGCACTAGTTTGCAAAAGCAACAGCTATAAATTTCTAAGTTTGTAATGTGTACAGGGCGATGTCTTTAGCTACTGCATCCTTGTATTGAAGATGTTTGCTGGAAATTGATCCACTGATGAAATTTGCAAAGATGATTTCGATCTTCATAACTTCGTCAAAATTACAAATTCTTAAGACTTAGGAAATAGAGCACTCTCTTCTTATGATCCCCAGAGTATTAGAAGAATGCACCTTATCTATATATACCAGGATGTTAATTTTGTCAGTTAAAGGACACTAATCATATGCTTTATTTACATATTAAGGTCAATTTTTTATGATTTGATTGAATTGCAGAACCAAGTTTATAAAATTCGATGAGTTAATTTTTTCTTTGAACTTAATCTGCATGAATAATTCGGCATGAGACAGAGCATCTACTGTCATCTGAGAATAAAACTATCCTAAGAGCAATGAACCTATTTCATATATATACTGGCTTGTTACTTGTTTTACTTAAATTATAATTACGAGATTTGTGAGGTTATTGAACGTTTTATTCTTAAATTGTTGTGAGTAAATGGAATTCATTGTGAGAATTTGAACCATTGCAACATTATGGTCTTATATTTATTTTTCATTAAACCCCAATTAATCCTTCTGGTAACTCATTTTCTATTACCTGTATATATTTCCTTGATGGGAGGAATATTATACAGAGAAAATAAGGAGTGAAATACAGAAAATTTTTTAATTTCACATTGTTTTGGTCCCTATCACCTCTCACTCTATTCAGTTTATTTTACACCATCGCATTTGAGTGTCTGAGTGATAGAAGCATCCAAAACTAGTGGTGCATCGTTCAACAACAGCAACAACTACATAGTTGCAGCAATGGCCAGCGGTAAACAAGTTTTCATGCTTCAGTATTGATTTTGTTATGCATATTATTTTTGGCATAATAGAATCAAATTTATAGCTTGTAGTTGGTATCCGAGCGAATATAAACCTCTGCCTTGCCTGAACTGTGTTAAACTCACGGTTGTAAATTTTTTTTATTTTTGGGTTTTTAATTTTAACGTTTTTTAATTGAAACTAACATTAGAAATCATTTAGACATTGGATTTTTAAGAATTTTGCAATTTGAAACGTCAAAAATGATGTTTGGATGGTGAAAAACGAACCAGGTCTGAAACCGGGTCAAAATTCGGGTCAGCTGGGTCAAAACGACCCGGTTCAAGGTTGAAGACGACTCAAAACGACATGTCGTTTGGATTTGGGTCAACCAAAATGACATGTCATTTCTAGCATTAAAAGGGCGTTTTTCCTAGCCAAGAAAACGACATGTCGTTTTAGTCCTTATTGACCAAAACGACATGTCGTTTGGACTGTTGAACGGGAGCGTTTCAGCATAAAAAAATGACACGTCATTTGTCTAGTTACCAAAACGATATGTCATTTATACGGTTTGAAGGCTGTCTTTCAATTGTTGAAACGACACGTCGTTTTAGGGCTTAATGCTCAAAACGACATGTCGTTTTCAAGGACAGAAAATTATAAAAAAAATTCATAATTTTTGAATATTCATAATTTTTGGTATTTGTTATGAATATTATACAGCATTTATGTGGATATAATTTTTTGTAAATTTATGTACATATAGTATTCATTATGAATAATTTATGATTTAAAATTATGCATGCAATATTAAGTTAAATAATTTTGTACATTTAAATTTTGTGCAATAATGTGCTAAAATTATGTTTTTGAATGTATAATTTTAATCATGTATAATGAATATTGGTACATAAATTATGGGTTTTTTGTTCATATTTATTTATTGTTTTAGGTAAATGCAATTTATTTATGAGCAAAATTTTAGAATAAATGTCTAGTGATGTATATAATTTTAAATAATTAGAGAATAGCCACAACATCTTTGATTATACAAAATTATATTAAGTGTTTAAATCACATATGGTAAAAGGACATTAAATTGCGATTAATCATATGTAATATAATAAATTTTATCCCACAGGAATTTTTATTATATTTAATATGATTAATTAGGATGATGTATCAAATTATCTTTCTTAATTTACCCGCAGGAATTAAGAAAAGGGAATATAATTTGACAGTATCATCATAAGGATATATGAGTCTGTTTGAATTAAAAATTTAGCCCACAGGCAATTTTTATGTCATTTGATTCATATTTTAACACATGATTTACATTGGTAAACATGTTATAAAGTATTGTAGCCTCAATTTAGTAACATAAGCATGTATGTCTTATTATGCAGCTTTGCAAACTTTAAATTACTCTGATTTTCAATGTGAGATTCCTGAACTTAAGGGTGATAACTATAAGGTGTGGAATGAGAGAATTCTCCTTCATTTAGGCATAATGGACATTGACTTTGCTATCTGTACGGATGAACCACATGCCATTACGGAGACCAGCCAACCAGATGATGTTGATCGTTATGAAAAATGGGAGCGATCTAATCGTCTCTGCGTAATGTTCATAAAGACCAAGATCTCGGCTGGTATACGTGGTTAATTGGAGCAATATGACAATGTGCGAGCTTTGATGAAGGCAATTGATGAGCAGTTTGCTATATCAGACAAGGCTTTGGCAAGCACCTTAATAATGAAGTTTTCATCCATGAGGCTCACCAGAATTCATGGTGTGCGTGAGCACATCATGCAAATGAGGGATATAGCGGCTTAGCTGAAGACTCTTGAGGTTGAGATGTCTGAAACCTTCCTTGTGCACTACATCCTTAACACTCTCCCACAATAATATGGACCTTTCAAAATATCCTACAACACACATAAGGATAAGTGGTCCATCAATGAATTGATGACCATGTGTGTTCAAGAAGAAGGAAGGCTTCTTATGGAAGCGGGAGAGAGTGTGCATCTGGCAACTCAAAGGAAAAATAAGGGGCAAGCCAAGAATAAGGGAAAAGGCAAGCTGCCTGCACTAGCTGATATCAAGAAGGAATCCAGGTGCTTCTTTTGCAAGAAAAAGGGGCACATAAAGAAGGATTGTCCTAAATATCATAAATGGCTTGATAAAAAAGGTACTCAATTCTCACTTGTTTGTTATGAATCTAATATGGTTGATGTTGGGGATAACACATGGTGGATTGATTCTGGTTCTACAATCCATGTCACTAATTCCTTGCAGGAGTTGCAAAACCTAAGGAAGCCAGTAGGAAGTGAGTTGTGCATCTATTCAGGCAACAAGATGCGCTCACATGTGGAAGCAATCGGAACATGCAGTTTAATTTTGAGTAGTGGTTTTGTTTTAGAATTGGAAAAGACATTTTATATTCCTAGTTTTTCTAGGAATTTAATTTCAGTTTCAAGGCTTGTACCATTGGGTTTTTCCTTTAATTTTTCAGACACTATATTTAGTTTGTTTTATAGATCTGAACTTATTGGAAATGGTACGTTGTCGAATGGTCTTTTCAAAATTAATTTACAAAATGAAACTTCTTATACTTCTATGCATGTTCATGATAATGCTGGCGTTAAGAGATGTGTTATGAATGAAGAATCCTCTATGTTGTGGCACCGTAGATTGGGTCATATCTCTATTGAGAGAATAAAGAGATTAGTGAATGATGGGGTACTTAGTACTCTAGATTTTACTGACTTTGACACATGTGTGGACTGCATAAAGGGAAAGTAGACCAATATGTCAAAGAAAGGTGCCAAGAGAAGTTCAGACATATTAGAGATCATACATACAGATATTTGAAGTCCAGACATAGACGGATATGGTCAAAAGTATTTCATTACTTTTATTGATAATTACTCACGATATATGTATCTCTACTTGCTTCATAACAAAAATGAAGCTATAGATGCCTTTAAGGTGTTTAAGGCAGAAGTAGAGAAACAATGTGGT
>CAMOHE010053838.1:0-79356 GCA_946598075.1 Artocarpus hirsutus
CTTAAGAATCGTGTCTTCTGCATAATCTGTCCATCATATGCCCAATTCTTAAAGGTTTAGACCGATAGTCTCAGACTATTGTTTGCTTATCATACATTCAACAAATATGAACGTAAAGAGGACAAGATTTGGTATATATAAATAATAAATTCTTTATTGATAAAAATGTCTCCAAAAGCATATTACATTTTTACTCCTTAGGGCATACATGTCTAACAGTATAACCATCATTTTAATATTTTATCCATGATTTATAATCACCACCTAGGGATGTGCAACCATAAATCATGCTAAAATACCTTATCCTCTCAGAGATCCAATCTGGTACATGATAGAAATCCCTTCCTAAGGGTCAGGACTACCGTGTTTTTCCTATGAACCAACAATGGAGGCCTTAGGTCCTCTCTTTGAAAACCTTCTCCCACTCAATCTTTTGAAATCAAGGTTTTATTTTAAAAGACATGTATGAACAATTTTAATATGCGCGACACACCCTATTCTATATGGCATGTTATCAATATACATAGCAAATTATATTATAATGCAGACAAACAAGCAATCAAGCAAAGCTACAAGCAAAATAATAATAAATAACCATAATATTATGGTTCCACCCTAGAGAATGGAAAATAAAGACTACAAGAGAATAATCGAAACATATTATCGATTCGTCATCCTTAAACCTCCAAGCTATATTCTTCTTCATGTAATCCCATCTTCAAGTCTTCAATCCCGTATGAATCGAATACTCCATATTTTCGGTCCTATCCAAATTTGATGTTTCTTAGAATTATCCCAAAAATAAAATTAAAACTGTACCTTTTCTAGAAAAATTTTCAGCTGTCTGTCGGCAAGCTAATCTGTGTAATCGGCCTGCGGGTCATGACCCACCGACCTACCGGTCATGACCCACTGGCCTGTCGATCTTTACAGATCGGCCTGCGGATACATGACAGATCAGCCTGTCGAACTATAAGTTCAGCCTGCCACCAGATCCACCTGATTTCTACCCCGCTAATAGCCTGTCGATCTACGACCATCGGCCTATCAAACTTGAGGGTTTGACACGCCGACCGAGCAGAAATCACCTTTTCTTGAAAATACAATTTTTAATGCAATTCATTAATTTTATTTTCAACAATTCAAAAACATAAAATTAGAGACTCAAGAAATACCTGGGAGCGCCATCATCTATCTTCTAGATCTGTCTCTTTCGAATGATTATTTAATTACAAAATTCTTACAAATTTAAAATTAAATAATAATTCCTAGACAGAAATGATAGTCCGCCATCTAATTACATAAAAAAGCCTAGATATACATTCTAACATCTAAGGAACCATAACCAGTATAAATTAATTAATTAATTAATAATTAAATAATAATTTAATCAACCACAATTAATTAATAAACATTCACCATATAATCCATGACAACAAAAAAATATATAGAAACCTAGAGTGTCAACTCTCTATAAAATTAAATTCAAGCATATGAGAGATTAAGATCACATAATTTACACATATAACATGATTGTAAACTCGTAAATTTATGTAAAAACCATAGCTCTAATACCAATTGTTGAAAAAATAGTACGCAGCGAAATTTTAAAATTTTTATATCAGAGTATTTTCCAAAACATAAGTTTGACATGCAATGTACATAAATTAATCAGATCTTACTAACCTTGTGTATGCCAAAAAGCTTCGTCAAACTGTGTAGAGAAGTAACGTTTCAGAAGGACCTCAACCAATTGGCCTTCTTTGCTATTCTCTATCTACGATCGAAGTGAGTGTAGGCTCACACGTACAGCTCTTTCACAGGTGACTCTCCTTCCAACCAATTGAGAGAACCCAAAGCTAGTGTTCGTGATTTGTGAACAAGAACTCTCAAGGAGTTTCATATTCTCACTAGCAGAGTATCACTCTTAATCTCTCACTTGATCTAAATAACTTATAAGACTCACTCCCTATTTATAAAGGTTGGGTCTAGGGTCAGTTCTTATCAGATAAGGTCTCAAAAATTTAAATCAGAATCAAATTCGGATCAATATCTGATGAAATCCGTGTGAATGTGTGATCTTTTTTGTACACATAGGTAGGCCGATGTGTCTAATAGGCAGACCAAACTTGCCTCATTGACAGGCCGAACTTGAAGATCGACATGTCAAACTATCGAAAAAAATCACAACAAATCTTTTATTTTTCACCCGAGATTCTATAGGATAAAGTCTTAGTTTTAATTCAAATAACCTAATAGAAAAGTTACCTAATTAAAACAACTTTATCTAGATAATCTCTAAGAAAATAATTGAATTCCTAATAATTTTACAAGTTTATCTTGATTTAATAAATCAACTGATAAACAGACAAGAATTATCTGATCCCAACAATTCAACAAGTTTATCTTAATTTAATTTTATCACAAAATTAATTCAACTGATAAACATACATAAATATTTGATTCTTTCGAATTTCAACCAATCTAATAAATCTTACATAAGTCAACAATTATTGAAAAAGCATGCCGTATTGTTACAGGATTTTTGTGAGCTAGCAAAAGGGACCAAATGAAACTATATAGTTCAAGCTCCCGATAATTATGAAACCCAATATCCAAGATATACATTTCATAATTATCAACTCTAACGCTACTCTACTAAAAGCTTGGAGCTGCACTCTCGAACTATATAGAATTACAAAGCTCGTATGCTTAAGTCTACATGACATATCATACTGTATCGTATCCCTATAGGATTATCCATAATCGACTTAAGGACAAGTTCTGTCTTACCTTCTCGATTATTTTTATCTTACATTTCATTATCTCACCATCGAAAAACTTACCATCCAAAGATAGTACACTATTCGGTTACACCTATGTATCCAAGTGGTTGAGCGCTCCAGTTTTTCAATTATAGGATAACACATATAAGAGGATATCACTACTCCTAAAGAGGAGCTATAGATTCCATATCTATGAATAACAGGTCTACGTTATCAAGAGCCATGCCTCTAACGTATAGGCATATATACCACTATTAAAATATGGGTGTCACCTTTTGGTACATCAAAAGACACAAGTCAAGACAACGGGCCCACTATTCATCTCAAGATTAAGATACAATATAAATGATTGTCTAAAGTGAATCGATTTGCCAAGATAGAATTATTAATCCAAATCAATTCACTTTATATCCCGATCTAACACATCGTCACCTACGACAATGTGCCAATGTTTCTATTCAAGGAGTTCATCTCTGATGGCCAAGACAGACCATTTCCCAATAAAGATATAAACAACATAACAATCTTTACATAAATAAAGCGCTCAACTTTTTTCCCTCGATTGCGGATCTTATGATTTAGACCGTTACCTTAAGAATCATGTCTTCCACATAATCTGTCCATCATATACCCAATTCTTAAAGGTTTAGACCGACAGTCTTAAACTATTGTTTGCTTATCATACATTCAACAAAAATGAACGTAAAGACGACAAGATTTGGTTTATAAATAATAAATGAATTCTTTATTGATAAAAATGTCTCTAAAAACATATTATATTTTTACTCCTTATGGCATACACGTCTAATACAATGGACCTGTAACCCAAGCTCAAATAAATTTTGACAATTAATTAAACTCTTTAATCAATGTGCCAAATTTATTAGATTTAATGTTTCTCCACTTAAAAACTAAAATTGAACTCTTGAAATTATAGTGAAAATTACTCAAAGAAAATAAGCGAGTAGTGCATTGATATAATCATTACATAATAGTCAGTCCTCCATAAATAGTTCATAAGAAGAACTAGGTTTAATTTCTATTTATCTCTCTAATTACATCTTTATTCTTTAGTTCCAATAATTTTCAAATGAACAGCTAATTTATAATCTTGTTATGAATAAGTACTTTACTGTTCAAACCTTGAATCATCACTCAAGAAAGTTATTTTTCTAACTTCCTTAAGGAAAGAATAGATTCTGTATCTGTATAATATTATTCCTATCTATTTATTCTATTATGTTTCCAAAATACTAAATTATGATCTGTATTTAGACAAATCTTACCATGCAAGTCAAAAAACATAATGTCCTCAATATGAGTTTAATAAATACTCGGGATTAAAACTGTCATATATATGATCATCATAGTGATAAATTTGAATACTCTATTTGTAACTGACGATTATAAGAGATTCATAATTTATCTGGTCTAGTCCTATATAATCTCATTATACAAAATACCTCCAATCTAATGTCTCTACATTAATAGCCTAGATAAGATTATTTCATTCTAAATGAGATTGGACCACACTTGTAATATTTAATTTAAGATCCTAAACTTTAATTAATTATCACCAACTATTTAGATTATTATTTTTACATTTTATCCCTAAGTATACAACACTTATATTTTAAATTTATAATCACATAAATACATGGAATTTTCTTGATATTTATAAAAGTATTCATAATACATATAAGCAACCAAAATAATTGTAAATGTCACTTTATTTATTTATTAACAACATGTACAATGTCACTGCTTATAGGACACCAACCCCAACAAACATTTATTCTCTCTTTTCGCTCACATATTCTTCACATCAAACTTGTATTATTTGACAATTTTTTTCCTTTGTTTTTTTTTTTGTTGATTTCATAGATGAAAGCTGTACAGGTTTTTGCAATTATTGGATATGGAATTTTTGTAATCGAGTTGTAATATTTGGTTTTTTTATTGTTTTAATTGTAATATACTCCTGTAATCTACATTGTTTTTGTTTTTGTAGATCTGTTTTCATTTTTTTTAATGGTTCATTGCAGAGTTCTGGCAAGTTTCGGCTAGTTCTGGCGATTTTTGGATGGAATTTGACAGGTTTTGTGTTAGAATCTAATAGATTTTGTGTTGGATCCGTGTGTGTTCTGGCAAGTTTCAAGACAGAATCTGGTGGTTCTAGCGATTTTTTGGACAGAATTTGACAGATTACGGGTTCTGACGAGTTCTGAGACAAAATCTGATGGTTCAGGCAATTTTTTAGACAAAAACTAGCAGGTTCCATGTTGGAATCTAGCAGATTTCTTATTGGAACCTAGCAGGTTCCAACGAGTTCCGAAATAGAATCTAGTGATTTCGGCCATTTTTTGGACAGAATTTGACGGGTTATGTGTTGGAATCTAACAGGTTTCGGATGGAATCTAACGGTTTCAGCAATTTTTTGAACGAAATTTGATAGGTTCTATGTTGGAACCTGGCGGGTTCTATGTTAGAACCTAATAGTTTCTGACAGATTCTAGGACGGAACCTGATGGGTTCCACAACAAATGCTAGTGGGTTGGTTCCATAACATGAGTGAGTGAAAGGACAAGTAAGTTGGTCTTTTAACAAATCTCCAATTTTTAATAAACAGATAATTTTAATAAGTAATTTATTTATGTCATTTTTAATAAGGTGGGACATTAAGAGACATTCTTATAAGTTGCTCTATTACCAAGTGCATTTCATTGGGCTTGGGGTAACGGCCTACAATTCTTCGAATCGCTTCTCAATACCACAGAACGAGAGCCTATAACTCATGTAATACCAATCCACCACAAAAATATCATATTTTAATTCAACTAACGATGCATTTATGGAAGCAAGAGTGAATTCTCGTATCAAAGAGTCTCTTTCTCAGTGTGAAGAAGCGATTTCCTGAGAGGATTAACTAGGACTGTATACTAGTCTTTCACGTGTCTCGTACGATGCAACTCTAATCCGTACGAACATCCCACCTTTATTGTCGACTAGAAAACCAGATTACTACAAGATGAAAAACACTGCCCTCAACCATCTTGCAAAATTTAACTAATCTAGAAGCAAAAAAGGAAATTTCTGTACTCTTAGGATTTTAGGCAACTGAAAATATACATACAATTGGCACAGCAAACATGTCAAAGCCTGACGTTCCTCCAGCTAACAATGCTTATGTTAAAAAGTATCCCTCTGTTGGTTCCACAACTCTCGCCCACTTTGTCTGTTTCATGAACCTCTCATTTTCTCAACAATTTGTTTACTCCTTTCTTCAATATGACGCCTCTTTTCTTCAAATTTTTCTCCCACCTTCTTTCCTAGGTCAAGCATCCTTGCTCTTCTTCCAATTTTCTTAGGCCTCAAATCATCCTCTTCAATATCCCTCGAAGGTATTTGAGACTCTGAGATCTCCTCACTCTTGTCTTTCTGAGTTCCGTGTACATTGTCATTCCCCAACAATGGGATTTTCAAATCTTGCAGAGTCCTGTCTGATGGACTGGAAGAACTTGATGAACGTGGCATGACATCTAACGATTCCCTGATGGGTTGAATACGTTCAGCATTCGTTGAATTTGGATAATTGCTCTGAGAATTATCATTGGAAGTTCTCCTATTAGCATCCGTCTTGGGTTTATCTTCACAGGGTTCCTTCTTAATCATGTGATCGGTCCCATGATCACTAGCACAGTCTTGATTAAGCCAAATGAAAGGAGCCACCTTCCGTGGCACCCAATCATCCTTTTCTGCTAACATCCATGGTATACATAAACTCTCACAGTTTGGAAGCACCAATGATTCAAGGATTGCTCCCTGCATACGCAAAACTAGATTCAGAAAAAGCACCGTAGCATCACCCTTTAGACTACCAATATTCACCGACTTAACAAAATAAAAAATAAATAAATAAATAAAAGAAAAAAAGAATATAGAGTACTCAAGTATCAGTTTTAGATGACATAACCCCTTTTAACAAAACTCTAGCAATCAAATTGTGTAGAGTCTTGAACAACTATCACGTGGATTATAGAAGACACAAATCATGAAGATTTACACTCAGAATACAAGGATATGTTAAAAATCCTCATAAACAACAACCTTCACTAAGAGTGCTGCTGATCAGTTTTCATGGAATGTAGTATTCAATACATATACATCTATCTGTATGTTTATAAGAATATCAATATTGGTAACATAAGTTAAATTGATTATAATGCAGTATCTTATTTGTACCTTGAGTCGTTTGATCAGGAAAAAAGCAATATGTCCATTTGTAATTTTATGATCACCAACAGCCGAGTCCAGATTAAAATCTATGTTGGGCATGGAAGTGAAGCCAAACCATAACTGATCAGAAGGTGGTGGTTTTATGTGTAAACGTAGTGTTCCACGAAGGGATGTTACCCTTATCGCCAAAGAGATGGGCACCTTAATTAGATATAAAAGGTTAGGTTAAGAAAATAATAAAAGCCGTCGTATCACACAACTTTTCTTGATACAGGTGTGTGTGCGAGTGTGTGTCTCTGGCGTGAACTTTTCTAAATACAGATATGTGTGGGAGTCTGTGCGTGCGTGTGAGAGAGAGAGAGAGAGAGAGCATTCTACACTTAAACAAAACACAAACACTTCCAGCATTCTACACTTAAAAGATAGGAGGGGAGAGAGAGAGAGAGAAAGACAGAGAGAGCATTCTACACTTAAACAAAACACAAACACATCCAGCATTCTACACTTAAAAGATAGCGGGAAGGAGAAAGAAAGAGAGAGAGAGAGAGAGAGAGATAGCATTCTACACTTAAACAAGACATCCAGCATTCACCACTTAAAAGATAGCATTCACAAAAAGTTCAGTAATATCCAAATTTTTTTATGCAATGTAAAGGACGTGATTAGAAACAACATTGTTTAATAGAAACAACATTGTTTAGTAAGGGCCAGTCTGAAGAATTTCTCAACAAAGTGAAAAAGTTACAATGCCGATATCATCAAACCAACCTATCAAAGCACAAATACACAAAAGACATGGCCCAAGGAGTGTGGGTTTGCAAACCTGAGAAACCTGTTTGGCAATGGAATTAACAATAGCCTTCCACCTTGAACGATGTGTTGAAGCCGATACAGCACTTTTAGAGCCTTTTAACCTATCTGCCATGAAAACAGTCAGTTGAAACTGTCAAAATCTAAACCGTTAATTCAATATTTGTCAAACCACTCAAAAGTTATGATGCACAGATATCTTCTTTTGTTTGCAAGAAGCAATATCTAAGATGGAGAAAAACTTCCACCTCTGAGTATTGAATAAAAGATATCAAACTACACAATCAGAGAGTAAATCCAATGAGTAACTATGGAGCTTTGGGGGGAAAAAAAAGAAAAACCAAAAAGTCTCACTGAAACATAAGAGGGGTCGAAATTCATAGGGAAAAAAGATACTTTG
Organism: Artocarpus hirsutus; assembly: GCA_946598075.1. Lineage (NCBI taxonomy): Eukaryota > Viridiplantae > Streptophyta > Magnoliopsida > Rosales > Moraceae > Artocarpus > Artocarpus hirsutus. Next base: position 8,233 of record CAMOHE010053838.1, read on the forward strand.
CTACTTCAGATATTGTGGCTCTACAAACACAAGTCATGACCAACTATAGTAAAGAAGGTATTTGATCAAAACTTCCAAGCCAAGCCCACCAAAAGACCGAAATCTATAAATTATGGGCACATCTCTTGGAATGTATCATTTCAACGGAAGAAACAGGTACTCTTACATGCATCAGGTTTGTCACATTAAATATTTTAGGCATGAGTTTGGTTAAGGCTAAAAGACGGAGTACTACAAAAGTATAAATCCGAGCCAATATCACCTCTTTTTCAAGGGGAAAAAAGCCTGTAAATCTTCCCCCTGGATCAGGTTACCCAAACATGTGACTTCTCTATAGCTTTGTAGCTCCAAGGAATTAAAGTAAATTCTTTTGTCATTAGTTTAAAGTAAATTCTTTTGTCATTAGTTCTTATAAGATGGGAAGATCTTCTGTAAGTGTGTTAGTTTTGTACGGCTTAGTTTGGTCTGCTGTTTTCTGTTTGCATTTCCTTTGAGAAGAATTCCCTCCTTTTTGTTTGGTAATTACTAATTTCTTTAAGTATGTTTCTTATCCGAAAATCAAATTAAAAAAAAGTTCCTTCTAACACCGTGACCCATACATCAAACACCATCAACTAATAAAATAAAGGTGCCAGTGCAATGCATTTACAGTATAAAGAAACCTACACCCCTCTTACATGTTCCTGAGATAGTGTTTTTATCCATTACAAAATAAATCAGCATTCCAGGCGGCACTATGTAGCTATCAAGTACTTACAATCAAAATTCTTCTTTTGAATTCCATTAAACCATATAACGTAATATAAGTGCCACTCCTATGCAAATCGGTAAATCATGTACTAATGGCTGCATTGTGCCTATCACAATCAGAACACTCTAGAGATATACTAACCAGGTTTAGCATCATCTTCCTTGTCCTCTGGTTCCTCAATTTTCCCTTCAGCAAGATTTAACTGCTTTCGAAAATACTCAAAACCCTCAAGAAGCTCCGATGATACGTCCTCCACGGAACTTGATTCAGAATTTGGATCCACCATATTCTTTTCAAGATCTAGTTCACGAACTTCAAGTCTTGTTTCAATGCCTAAGACTGCACCACCTGAATATTCAATGTCCACATCAAAGGCCCATACCTCATTTGTGTCCATGGGAAAAACCCTCATACCATGTATGTAAGGTGGAAGACTCCCAGGATCAACATCAGTGCAGATGACTTCACCTATGTAACTGGGGGTCCGCATTTTAGACAACGTTCTCTGTTATACCACAAAAAAGAATAGGGCATAATCATGTATCCATCCATACACGTGCCAATCTACATTTCTTTCATCTGCAGCATACCTCATGCACAAAGCAAGAACAATTTCCTCAATTACCTATGATAAAATAAAAATAACTACACAACCTACAATAAAAATAACTACACAACCTATGGTTTCTGTCCTATTTATCATATCTCCAAGTCACGACACATATACACTTATGAATCAATGCGTTATTGTATACTTTTAGGTGCAGTTAAAGCAGTATGACAAAAAAAAGTATTGATGGCTAATATTTTGTATATTTTATTTGCAAATATCGGCCCCCGTCTACAAGAGAACCAAGTAACAAAGTGTGATGTACGTTAAAAATGAGGACAAGATGGAAAATAGTTAAAAAAAAAAAAAAAAAAAAAAAAAGAAACACTTTCTCTAACTGCCTCAGTAAAGCACGCGCAAGCACTCACACACTTGACTCATCAAGGAAAATGCTTAGCCATCGTTAACAAAAATTTACCTGAATGCGTTCTTGGATGGATCTTTTCATTCCTGCACTTCTTCTGGCATCAAAAAAGAACCGTGAAATTAATAAATTCCAACAGAGAGTTCCCTCATCTATGACAAACCTTTCATCTGCATCTGCATCAGAGATACCAGAAAATTGACTTTGGCTAGTTGCATGACTTAATGTCGGCAAGGATGATGTAACTGAATTATCTCCTGTGGAACACTTAAATGGATCAACTGGTGGAGAATTCTTCACGAAGCTACTCCCCTGTGCTGAATCCTGGTATGGATTAAATTTCTCACTGATTTTCCTGTCCACATAAGCCAAAGATGGAATCCAGGATAGCTTGTTTTCTGCACCACCCTTAGAAGCCTTCTTTGCAAACTTCCTCCATAACATGCGAACCTTTGAGGAAGAACCATCAATCTTCTGTGCCCCCTCTGCTAGCTCAGCAGCATGGAACCCTGCTGAGGGTTTCATGAACGAAGGATATCCAGCATTTAAGGATGTCAAGTAACTGCTGAACTCTTTTTGCAGCTTCACAAACCAGTCAAGTCTACTTTTATCATCACATGATGCCAAACGAAGAGCTTTACACCATGATTCTTTTTCCCAAGAAGTTTCAAGGTAAATGAAAGCGATTTTACTTTCCTTGTAAATTGCAGATGTCTTGTTCTCCAACTTGATGGGGAATCGCTTGGCCCTGACGAACCCAAAATAAACAGGAATTAAAATTATAATAATTGCTTAATTTTTACAATGAGAAAATATCGGAGATTATATGCCTTTAGAAACCATTTGACATCACTTTGTGATAAGATACTTGCATAAAGCAATCAGAGAAATTTGGAAACCGCGACTACACATTTCAGGAGACAGGTAAAAAACCAACCAGAGCGATTAAACGATTGATAAAAAGGTGGATCAAATCTTTACTCAAACAAAGTGCACCTTCGTTCTTTTTTGTTACATAGAACCTTGATGAAAACGTACTTAAAAACAAGGACACTGGCAATTGAAGCTAGACGCAACCTTAACGAAGCACATATGCAAATAATTGAGTCTTGAAACATGGTGAAAGATAATTATTTGGATCGATTTCCCTTCCAAAGCATCAACCCAAAATAAAACATGAAAGGAGATCCCAATAACGTATTAAATCTGCTGAATAAAAAATGAAAAGAAGCAGAGGAGTCCTTGACAACCATCGTTTTCAGTAAAGATTAAAACCCATCTACAGACGAGAATTCACGAGATTTCTCAAGAGACTGTATTACCATTTTCTTGAAGAAAGCATTGACGCCGAAACGGCTTCAATATCGCAGCCTTTCAGCTTTATAGTTGTCTTGGAACCATCTGACTCCGAAAAAATAAGGAACTGGTCCTTGATTCTTGCATGTTTTCTAACAGGAGAAGCCTCAAAGAATTCTTTTTTTCGTTTTTGATCTTTTGGTGCTTTGTCCGCCCAATCTTTCGGAACTTTGTTAGATTCTAAAACCCAAACGATTCCCTGACACAAAAATATGAGAAAAAGAAAAGGCTTACGACACGCATAAATATGGGGAAAAAGGTAACATTTAAAAAATTGGGCTTCAATTTGTAAATAATCGTTCGTGAACTTAAATTAAAGTCGATTTTCAAAAGAACTGGAGATCAAAATTTATTTTATCCGCCAATGTCAGGTCATCAATAAGACTTTCCACATAGGGAGAAACGGCAACGGGAAAATTACGAATCAATTAGTTTCGTAGGAAACAGACAAAGAACAGAGAAACGAAACAGAAATTGCTCAGGAAATATTAGAAAATTTCGAAATACCTCCTTGTTGTAGGAGAAATCAAGCGATTGATTGTGGTCGAGAGCATCGGTTTTGCGACCTGACAGCTCGGTTTTGCGGCTCAATCGCTTGACGACGACGAACAACAGAAACGCTTCGGCTCCCAAAATCGCCACGGCCCCAACCGCAATGCCAAGAGCGAACAACATCAACCACCACATTCTTCTTCACAATTTCATTTCCGATTTCAGAATTTCCGAGTTTGTTCTTTAATTCGGTGACGGAATTGCAAAAGAGCCGTGATATCGAAGACTAAAGAGTCAAAAGAACAAGGTTTCTTCCTCTCTCCCAAAGAAATGGAAGAATCGGATTCGCGAAATGCGAGGGAATAGGATTCTGCAGTGGTAGTGGAATTTCCTTTCTTGTCGAACACAGCGATGTGGAACCGACAGGGACAGGGGGAGGGAGTAACGGTAGACGGAGAAAATTCCTTCAAACCAAAAACGCGTATGGGACTATGGAGCCTTCCACGTGGTTTCACGTGGTTTCTAATTCGCATTTATATAACCGCAACGGAGAGCTCCAAGTATGGAGAGAAATAAAGAAAAAAAATAGGCCTTCAGTACGTCAAACGCAGGGAAGTTTGAATTGGTTTTAGTGCATAAAAAAATATTAAAAAACTGCCTTTCACTTAATTGTTATAAAAGTAATAAAATAAAAAAAATAAAAAATCAATAGCATATCATATGATGCATTCTTGTGTCTTTTTCAGAGGCCTTTCAGCTTGCTCTTGACGACTTTTTTTTTTTTCAACTTTTACAAGTTATGTTATCTCATGGGTCTCTTTGTTTACTTTATTATTGTTTTTGGCACTTTTTTCATTAAGCCTAATACATAAAGTATATATTTCTCCCATTTAATTCATATATAACGTTGTCATACCTATCTATATATATATATATATATATATATATTTATATAGCATTACGTTTGTCCTTTTTTTAAAATAAAGATCTTTTTCAGGAAATTGCAAATAAAGACTGCATTAAACTAAAAAGTTAAAAATCTATTGTCTCACTAATAATTTAATTTATCTTTACACTTGTCTAGTTGAATAATTGTTTGACAATTATCACACCAAAACGCTTTCCATTTGCAAGTCTGCACCTAAAAAATTTGGTATTACATACACCAGCTTTCATCTTCAAGACATTTTAAAGTTAGATGAATCTCTTCAACAAAACACTTTGCCCCCGTTGTTAAAAAAAGAAAAAAGAAAAAAAGAGAGATGAATGGAGAAAAAATGAGTCCAACATCTAAGGACATGGCATTAACTATGAGTCCAAAATTGCATAGAAAATTAAAAACATACCTTGAATTTTCTCTAGTGATTGAAATGATCCAAACGTAAATATGAGTTGATCACTTGAGTATAAGAAAAAAAAACATGTTGTAACCAAAAAACCATAAACATTATAATAAATTGATACAAAGAGATAATAAATTTACGAAATTTTTTACCTTGAGGATTACATCCTGAGTTTGGATAAGCCAAAAAGGTGAATGGTAAATGTGAAAAGTGAGGCAGATTTGGTTGGAATGTTGAAACTTGTCCTGCATTCAAATTATATGGTGGAACCACTTGCACTAATTTCTCCTACGATGATGTATAATTGATAAAATAAGAATTTAACATAAATAAGATTTGACGTTTAAACCTCCACATACTTGAATGCAAGTCCCTTTGTTTAGCACCAACAGGGGTGTAAGATGCAATAAATATTTCACTATCATGTCATCACTCCTTGTAACAAATTGTTCTTTGGTGTGACTCTGCAAATACAATTCACATATGCATTTTATGCATGTATATGTATGTATTAGTTTTAAAATGCCCGTTATTTTAACGGGTATGATTTTTGTAAAATTTAATGAATAAAATGTCATTTTAGAACTTCTTAACTAGTCTCTGTAAGAAACATTCAAAATTTACCTATCACCTACCTCTACCAACCGTGTCCCGCTACATTAATGCTCGATTAAGTAGCCTCCTTCTTATTTGGAGACATAAAATTAATTCACCTCAACTATCAGGAGACATTGATATATTTTTTCAACCACCTTTTTAATGCTTCCTTCATCTTTTTCCACAACTTGCCCCATTTGCCCCCTCAATTATGTTGGCATTATTTGTTAAAAGTCTCCATGACATATATGATAATATTTTCTTTTAATGCTCATTTATTTCTTCCTACAACTTTCCCCATAAACCTACAATTATCTCCCGCTCCTCAATTATTTTGATGCCTATTTATTCAACCATCACCACTTCCTTCTCTAGTTTCTTATTCTCTTCTTTCTCACTTCAATTTCTAACTAAAGACACAAGACATAAAGCTCTCTTTATAGCCAAGTAACTATAATCCTCAGCCATGTTTGAAGCCGCTTTGGAGTCAATTTAAGTTTGATTTTTAACCCGAACTTTAGTGTTTTTCAAAGGAGTTTTGAGGTAAGTTTTCTTTAATTCAAACTTGGTTTTAGTATGTATTTTCTCCATATTCAATACTTGTTTTCCTCATTATTTGCAAGAAAGGCTAGAGATATGGTTTGATGATGATTTTGGTATAAAACTCATAAGAATATATTTATTATGATGCATGCTGCCTATTTTAGAATGCTTTTGGAATTTTTAAATAAGAATAATATGCTTTGGGTTTAAGAAAAACTTAACATTCTATAAACCTTGTATTATCTCTATGGGCAGTGGCTCTTTCTTGAAATTCTGGGATTAGATTAAATGAATTTTATAAATTGGTTAACATATTTTAAAAGTAGACATTCTAAGCTTTCCAACGAGCTATTATGAGCCTAAATCGGAGTTATATTTTATTTTCTATGAATTTTTCACTTCTTGGGTTGGAAACTAGTAAACCTATCAGTGACAGTATACCACCCGTCTACCTTAAGTAAACCACTAAATAACCCATGTGCTAATTATAGATAGTGAACCCAACTTTGCTCACCTTCTAATCCCTGAATATCTTACAACCTTTCCAAAACCATCCTAAGTGATTTATGAATCTTATTAGAAACTAAAGTATATAGATTTACACTTAATTCATTTATGGATGTAGTTATATGTTGTGCTTTAGTTTTAATTGTCTTTATGCACGACTTAGGATCAAAGGTGTGTGGAGCTAACATTAATTAATTCCGAGATTAAAAGATTGTTGAGAAGCTTGAAAGGTAGGGATTCTATTACTCATCTTTTGTAAGATTTTTATGGAATTAAAATTGATCCACAAGATATATGTATCTATATTGAACAGCTATTATATGAGAATCATATATGAAACTATGACTCGCCTGTATTGATTAGCGAGGAACATAATGACTTAACATATGTTGTTATAAGTTGGAAAGCATGGTTAGGAAAATTGACTCTATAAATAATGATGGAACATTGAGAAATGGTGAGATGTGAAGAGGGCGGCGGTTACGTCCTTGGGCATGATTACCCTAAAAGGTAAAATAGGGGGAAGGTGATGACGCTTCCTTGGGTCGAAAATCTCAGAACACACTGTACAGGAATCGACTTGGTGAGGACTCGAGGCTTGATGTCCTCTCACCAGAATACTCTCGAAATATTTGGAGGGTGGCCAAGCACGCTCATTTGGGTTTCGATTAGTGGAGTGTTACTTTATGTAATGTGGATACCTAGGAATAATGTTAAATTGTAATATTTGTATATATATAAGTGTGAAACTTGGTAATGGTTAACTATGGTATCCACGAGATATGATCGTAATAAACCTCATAATCTAGTATATGATGTAAATTAACTAGCAATGCAGTTTTAATGTTGTAATAAATAAAACCTTAAGGTGAGTAATGGTTTTCCCTACTGAGCATGTTGTCGCTCATTCCTTTATATTTTCCTCTTTTCAGGACTTCTTAAGTGTGAGATGATTACAAGAAAAATAGTTGAGGAAGCTATGTAATTATATTACGTTGGGATGGCTTCGAATGCAAAGAATGATCTTCATGATAATGTAAACATCGATTGTTACTTTCTGTGACTGTATTAAGATTTGTTGAGGGTTGAAATAATGATGATGACAGTTGTATATTATTAAAATTTAAGGTGCTACATTAAACTATGATTTATTTATTTATTTATGTTTTATTTTTATTTTGAGAGTTTCTATTCCAGTCCCAGATAAATTACTTTGATGTTTTATCTTTATTTTCTAATTTTTATTTTATTTATTTAAAAACTGTTAGCCCCTATATAGGGGCGTTACAAGTTTCTATTAATAATTGTCTATTTTCATAAAATTCATACCTCAATTTGCTTTCCTTTATTGTTTGATTTTCCACCTTTGTCCTTTTTCGACACTATCCTTTCAACCTTGGAGACCTTCCTATTTTTATGTGGACGACCATGGGTCCGAACAACCAAAGGACTAAGGAGCTCTTTGTTTTCATCATTAGTTTGGGAAAAAGTCCTAGCATTATCACTGATTTCATGCATGGTTGAGTGACTAGATTGGTTCATACCACAATCTATTTCATTCACATAATTTTTTGCCAAAAAATCATCTAACAACTTCCATAGCTTCATGTACTTGCCATCAAACATCATAACACAATCCACAACTTTATCAATTTTTTTTTTTTTTTTTTTGCAACTTATCACATCTTGAGCCTCAACATTGCCACTCCAATCATCACACCCTGCCTTAACTCGTGTGCGATGTCTTATTAAATTTTTTCTCCATCGGGTAGAATGTATTTTGTTAGAGCATACATAATTCCTATTAGACATGTGTGCTCTAAGAAATAAAAATGTAACATGTTTTTGAAGACATTTTTATCAATAAAGAGTTTATTTATTATTAATATACTAAATTGTTGTCCTCTTTACGTTCATATTTGTTGAATGTACGATAAGCAAACAAAAGCATGAAACTATTGGTTAAACCTTTAGAATCAGGCATATAATGGCTATGCAGAAGAAGACATGACTCTAAAGATGACGGTCTAAATTATAAGATCTGCAATTGAGGAAATAAAGTTGGGCGCTTTATTCATGCAAAGATTGTTATGTTGTTTATATCCCTAATAGGAGATGGCTTGTCCTGGCCATCAGAGGTAGACTTTGTAAATAGAAATATTGATGCATTATCATAGGTGACGATGCATTGGATTGGGATATAAAGTGTAATTAATTTGGATTAATAATTCTATCTCAGCAAATCAATTCACTTTAGATAATCATATTGTTGTATCTTAATCTTGAGATGAATAACGGGCCCGTTGTCTTGACTTATGTCTTTTGATTTACCAAATGGTGACATCCACATTTTATATTAGTACGTATGTCGGTATGTTGAAGGCATGACTCTTAATAGTGTGGACTTGTTATTCATATATATGGAATCCATACTCCTCTTTAGGAGTCGTTAATATCCACTTATATGTGTTATCCTATAATTAAAAACTAGAGCGCTTAATCATTTGAATACATAGGTGTAACCAAACGGTATACTGTATTTAGATGGTAAGTTTTTCGATGGTAAGATAATGAAACGTAAGAGAAAATAATTAGGAAGGTAAGACAGAATTTATCCTTAAGCCGATTATAGATAATCCTATGAAGATACAATACATTATGATATGTCATGGAGACTTAGCTATTCAGGCTTTGTAATTCTATATAGTTCGAGAGTACAGCTCTAAGCTTTTAGTGGAGTAGCGTTAGAGTTGATAATTATGAAATGTTTATCTGGAATATTAGGTTTCATAATTATCAGGAGCTTGAACTATATAGGTTCATCAGGTCCCTTTGCTAACTCATAATAAATTCTTTAACGATACGGCGTGCTTTTCCAATAAATTGGTGACTTATGTTAAATTATTAGATCGGTTGAAATTCGATAGGATCAGATAATTTATGTATGTTTATCGGTTGAATTAATTTTATGAAAAATTAATTCAAGATAAACTTATTGAATTATTGAGATTAGATAATTTATGTTTGTTTATTGGTTGGATTAATTTTGAATAAATTAATTCAAGATAAGTAGATTATCTAGATATGACTGTTTTAATTAGATAACTTCTATATTGGTTATTTGAATTAAAATTGAAGCTCTATCCTAAGAATCTCGGGTAGGAAATAAAAGACTCACAAGGATCATTTATCTAAGTTTGGTAGGTCGATTTTTAGGTTCGGCCTGCCGATAGAGTAAGTTTGGCAGGTTGATTTGTCAATTTGGCCTGCCAATCAAACGATTTATGATCAGACATTTTAGATGCGAATTTTATTAGATATTGATCTTGATTCAAATTTTTAAGGGCTTATTTGATAAGGACTAACCCTTGAGCCCAACCTCTATAAATAGAGAATGGGACTCATAAGTTATTTAGACTAATTGAGGAATTAAGAGTGAACACTCTATACTGTAAGTCTCTGCAACTCCTAATGAGCTATTGTTCACAAATCACGAACCTTAATTTTAGGTTTCCTCGGTTAGTTAGAAGGAGAGTCACCTATAAAAGAGCTGTGCGAGTGTGCCTACACACGCATCAGTTATGGATAGAGAATAACAAAGACTGTCAATTGGTTAAGATCCTTCTACAACGCCCTTTTCTTCATCAATTAAGGAATCTTTTCAGCATATAAGGTTAGTAAGATCTGGTTGATTTATGCATATAGTATGTCAAACTTGTGTTTTAAAAAATTCTCTGGTATAAAATTTTAAAAATTTCACTACATACTATTTTTCCAACAATTGGTATCAAAGCCATGGTTTTTACATAAATTTACAAGTTTATGATTATGCTATATGAATAAATTATGTAATCTTAATCTCTCCTATGCTTGAATTTAATTTTTAAAGAGTTGGCACTCTAAGGTTTCTATATATTTATATATTGTCATGGATTATATGATGAATGTTTTTAATTAATTATGGTTGATTAAATTATTAATTAATTAATTAATTAATGCTGGTTATGGTTCCATAGAGGTTAGAAAGTGTGTCTAGGTTTTTTATGTAATTAGACGGCAGACCATCATCTCGTCTAAGAATTATTATTTAATTTTAAATTTGTAAGAATTTTGTAATTAAATAATAATTCAAAAAAGACGGATCTAGAAGATGGACGATAACATTCCAAAGGTATTTTCTGAGTCTCTAATTTTATGTTTTTGAATTGTTGAAAATACAATTGATAAATTGCATTAAAAATTATATTTTTTGAAAAACGTGATTTCTGCTTGGTCGACATGTTGAACCTTCAAGTTAGGTAGGCCGATGGTTGTAGATTGGCAGGTCGAACCTTTGGGATCGGTAGGCCATCTGTGGGGTAAAATTTTGACAGTTCTAGAGGCAAGATAAACTTTCAAGTTCGGCGAGCCGATCTGTCATTACTGGCAGGCCAAACTGTAAGGTTCGGTAGGTCAAAGGGTCATGACCAATAAGCCGATTATACAGATCAACATGTCGGCAAAAAGCTGTACATTTTTTTTAAAAAAAGGTGCATTTTTTGGTGCAGTTTTAATTTTTTTTTGAAACAATTCTGAGAAACATTAAGTTCAAATATGACCAGAAATATGGAGTATTCGATCTATGCCGGATTGAAGACTCGAAGTTGAATATTACATGAAGAAGGATACAATTTGAATATTCAAGGATGAAAAATCAATAATAGGTTTTGATTTATCTCTTATAATCTTTATTTTCTTTTCTCTACAGTGAAACCATAATATTATAGTTATTTATTATTATTTTGCTTGTGACTTTGCATGATTGCTTTACTTGTCTGTATTATAATATGATTTACCATATATGTTGATCACATGTCATATAGAATAGGGAGTGCCGTTCATTAAAAATTGTTTATGCATGTTCTTAAAATAAAACCTTGATTTTAAAAGATTGAGTGGGAAAAGGTTATCGAAGAGAGGACCTACGGCCTCCATTGTTGGTCTATAGGTAGCACATGGTGATTCTAACCCCTACGAAGGGACTTCATCATGTACCAGGTTAGATCTATGAGAGAATAAGGTATTTTAGCATGTTTTATGTTTGCACACCCCTAGTTGGTGATTATAAATTATGGATAAAATATTGAAATGATGGTTATACACTCATGTTAATTTTATTATTAACCTCCCCTAGGAGTTCTGTTAATAAAATTGATGGCCAAAGAAACAATTATTAACATATGCTGGATCATACAGGTCCTAGATGGCATATATTAGTCAAGAAAGGATCCATGTTCCTAAGTAAATTTGACAAGTCTCCCCTAGGCGGCTTGTTGAATTATGAGTTGGGAATTATCGTTGTAAGGTTGCGATATTTTCAAGGTTTTGACACATAAACACATTTGTATATTTTACATGATTCTATTATCTTACTATACTATTATTGTATGTTTGCTTATGCTTGGTATATGATTCTTTATTGTAGATTAAAAATGTCTAAAAATGTTTTATCATCGATACTTGACAAAAACCAATTAACCGGTGAGAACTATAATAATTGGAAATGGAACCTAGACATCGTCCTATCCTTTGAGAAACTAAAGTTTGTGCTGACAACACCTTGTCCTCCCAAGCCTACGAGAGATTCCATTAATGAGCAAATCCAAGCGTATAATCTCTAGAAAGATGCTAATGATCAGGCCACTGTTATGTTATGGCCAGCATGAATAACATGCTGTAGGCTCAACATGAAGATTATGAGACTGTTAAGCAGATCTTGGATAATCTGAAAGACATGTTTGGAGGCCAAGCCCTAACAAAATGGCAAAGGTCGCTTCAGAAACTCTTGAATTATAAACAAAGGCCGCGGACGTCTGTAAAGGAGCATATGATGTTAATCATGGGTTACCTCATTGAGGCTCAAACCAATGGAGCTGACATTGATGCTGAAACTTAGATGACTATGGTCTTTGACACTCTATCCAAGGAATTTATCCCGTTTAGAGCTACATTAATTTAAACAATAGACGGGATATGACCTTGACTGCATTGATAAAATAGTAATAGGAGTTCAAACTTCTGATCAGGGAATCTCCTACTGATGGCGAGGCCAACTTGGCGGCTGTTTTTGGTTCCAATCCCAACCCAAGGAATAGAAAGAAGCAATGGGTTAAGAATGGAAAGTCTTCTATTCCTACAAATGGCAAGAACAAGAAAAAGAAAAAGAAGAACCTAAAAAAGCTCAAGTGCTTCTTCTGTGGGAAGGTCGGGCACATTAAGAAGAATTACAAGAACTTCTTTTTTCGAGGAGATAGATGTGATCTTCTAGTTGTTGAAACTGTTTAGTTAAGGAATCCAGTGACACTTGGGTCATAGATTTCGAAGCAACTAATTATGTTTGTGTTTCTCTAAAGGGATTCTAGGAAACGAGAAGTCTACTTTGTAAAAACTTCACATTTTGGATCGACGATGGATCCTTGGTGTTGGTTGAAGCAGTGGCAGATGTCCATCTTTATTTTGATAATTATAGGAATTTATTTTTGTGAGATTGTTTTTATGTTCTTAAACTTAAAAGGAATTTAATTTCTATAGTTGGTTTATTTAAAGATTCCTATTTGGTTTCTTTTAATAATAAAGTAGTGATTTGTAAAAACAAATCTTTTATCTATTTTGGATGGATGCAAAATAATCTCTATTTTATCAAACCTAAGATGGACTTACTACTTAATGCTGAGATTAATGATAATAACTCTAAAAGGTTTAAAACTTCTCACTCTAATAAGACTGATCTTTGGGATTTACAGCTAGGTCATATTAACTTGATTAGGATTCAAAAGTTGGTAAGGGATGGACCTTTAAGTTACTTAAAGGTGGAATCTATACCATAGTGTAAATCTTGTTTGGAGGGTAAAATGACCAAAAGACCATTTGGGTCTAAAGGCAATAGGGCCGAAAGGGTTTCAAAACTTGTGCATAGTGATGTTTGCGGACCTATGAACATCCAGGCACGAGAAAGGCATGAGTACTTTATCACTTTTATTGATGATTACCCAAGGTATGGGTACCTAATGCACCACAAAAGTGAAACTCATGACAAGTTTAAGGAGTTTCGGGCTAAAGTGAAAAAACAAGTAGGTATACCCATAAAGGCACTTCAATACAATCAAGGTGGTGAATACCTTTCTAATGAATTCTTGAGACACGTATTAGAGAATGGGATTTTATCCCTTTTGACTGTGCCTGGCACTCCGTAGTAGAATGGCGTGGCTACGAGATGAAATAAGACTTTGTTGGACATGGTCAGTCCATGATGAGTTATTCATCATTGTCTTTGTCCTTTTGAGGATATGCACTACAAACCGCATGTTATTTTTTAAACAATGTGCCTTCAAAATTGGTTCCTAAAACTCCTCATGAGTTGTGTGTAGGGAGGAGGACATCCTTGAACCATATTTGCATATAGGGATGTCCAACTCATATCCTGTTTAGGGATGCAAATAAGTTGAAAGCACCTTTAGAAGGTTGCGTGTTTGTAGGATATCCAAAAGAAACTAAAGAGGGTTAGTTTTATAACCCAAAGGAAAATAAAGTTGTGGTTTCAACTAATGCAACTTTCCTTGAGGATAGTTACATGGACAACTTATGGACAACTTTAAGTCTCAAAGCAAAGTGGTGCTTAAGGAGTTCACGAATGATTCAATCACTCCGAGGGTTCTGAATGAAACCGTTCCAATCAGTGTAGAAAAACCAATCGAAACATAACAACAACCTAGAGGGTTCCGACGTAGCGTCAACTCGAGAGGTATATGTTCAATGGTGAGGGCTTCTTGGCTAAACCAGATAAACATTTTAAGGATCCTTACATTTATGAAGAGGCTATGGAGGATGTTGATTCAAAACTCTAGACAAAGGTCATGAACACAAAGATAAAGTCTATAGAGACTAATCGGGTCTAGAAGTTTGTAGATCTTCCTGAAGGGGTAAAACCCATAAGGTATAAGTGGATCTACAAGAGGAAGAGAGGAGTGGATGGAAAGGTCGAAACCTATAAGGCTCAGCTTATAACTAAGGGACACGCAAAAAGAAGAAATTGATTATGAGGAAACCTTTTCACCTATAGCCATGCTTAAATTCATCAGTATTCTCTTGTCCATAGTTGCCGCTCTTGACTATAAGATTTGACATATGAATGACAAGACGGCCTTTCTAAATGGCTATCTTGATGAGTCCATCTATATGGAGCAACCAGATAGGTTCAAGGCTAAGGTCATGAGGTAAGGTTTGTAAGCTGCTAAAGTAAATTTATGGACTTAAGTAGGCTTCTCGTTCTTGGAACATAAGGTTTGATCAAGTGATCAAGACTTATAGGTTTGTACAAAATGCGGACGAACCATGTGTTTATAAACACATTAATGATAGAAAGGTGGTTTTTCTACTGCTCTATGTAGAAAACATTCTGCTAATTGACAATGACATTAAGGCATTGTCATTGGTCAAATATCGTTGACCAAACAGTTTGACATGAAAGACTTTGGTGAGGCTAATTTTATTCTAAGTATCTAGATTTTTAGGGATAAGAAGAGCAGAATGATAGCTTTGTCCCAAGCTAGCTACATAGATAAAATTCTCAAAAAGTTTGCAATGCAGTATTCTAAGAAAGGTAGACAACTATCTAGGTCTAGAATTACTCTTTCTAAGAAAGACTCTTTAAAGTTTGATAAAGAAAGAGAATACATGAAGAATTTGCCTTATACTTGGGCAATGGATAGTATCATGTATGCCATGCTTTGCATGCGACTGGATATTTACTATGCGGTTAGGATTGTTAGTCGATTTAAGTTGAATCTAAGACCAAACCACTAGGTTGCAGTCAAGCATATTTTCAAGTACCTAAGAAGGACTTGAGGGTAAATGCTTGTGTATTTGGGTGAGAATTTGACTCCTCTAGGATAACTAACTCAGATTTCTAATCTTGTTTGGATTCTAGAAGATTGACTTCGGGTTTTGTGTTTACTTTGGTGGTGGTGCCTTTGCTTAGAGAAGTGTGAAACAAGATTGCACTTCGGATTCAATAATGGAAGCCGAGTATGTGACAGCCAGTGATGCTTCAAAAGAAGCAATGTGGCTCTATAAGTTCTTTGGAGATCTTAAGGTAGTTCCTAGCATAGATAAGGCCGTAACGTTGTACTGTGACAATAGTGAAGTGGTAGCTAATGCTAAGGAACTAAGATTTCAAAAGAAGAGTAAGCATATTGATCAGAAGTATTATGTAATAAAAGACTTTGTAAAAGGCAGGCATGTCGCTATGTGTAAAATCACGTTAGAGGACAATTTAGCTGATCTATTTATGAAGACACTTACTAGGAGAGTCTTCGAGAGGCATGTGGAATCTATAGGATGCAAGATTTGTCATATTTACTCACTTAACGTAAGTTGGAGATTGGTAGACATGTATGCCCTAATGAGTAAAAAGTGTAATATGTTTTTGGAGAAATTTTTATCAATAAAGAGTTTATTTATTATTCATATACAAAATTGTTATCCTCTTTACGTTCATATTTGTTGAATGTATGATAAGCAAACAAAAGTCTAAGACTGTCGGTCTAAATCTTTAGAATCAGGCATATGATAGACAAATTATGCGGAAGACATGATTCTAAAGGTGACAGTCTAAATTATAAGATCTGTAATCGAGGGAATAAATTTAGGTGCTTTATTCAAGTAAAGATTGTTATGTTGTCTATATCCCTAAAGGGAGATGGTTTGTCTTGGCCATCAGAGGTGGACTTCGTAAATAGAAACATTGGTGCATTGTCATAGGTGACAATGCATTGGATTGGGACATAAACTGTAATTGATTTGGATTAATAATTCTGTCTCAGCAAATCAATTCACTTTAGACAATTATATGTGTTGTATTTTAAGCTTGAGAAGAATAATAGGCTCGTTGTCTTGATTTATGTCTTTTGATGTACTAAAAAGTGACATCCATATTTTATGTTGGTATGCATGCTGGTACGTTTGAGGCATGACTCTTGATAGCATAGACTTGTTATTCATAGATATGGAATCCATAGCTCCTCTTTAGGAGTCGTTAATATCCTCTTATATGTATTATCTTGTAATTGAAAAACTAGAGCGCTTAATCAGATGGATATATAGGTGTAACCAAATGGTATATTGTCTTTGGATGGTAAGTTTTTCGATGGTGAGATAATGGAATGTAAGAGAAAAATAATCAGAAAGGTAAGACAGAATTTATCCTTAAACCGAATATGTATAATCCTTTGGGGATACAATACATTAATGATATGTCATGGAGACTTAACTATTCAGGCTTCGTAATTCTATAGAGTTTGAGAGTGTAGTTCTAAACTTTCGGTGGAGTAGCGTTAGAGTTGATAATTATAAAATATATATCTAAAATATTAGGATTCATAATTATTGAGAACTTGAACTATATAGGTCTATTAGGTCTCTTTTGCTAGCTCTTAATAAATCCTGCAATGGTACGGCGTGCTTTTCCAATAAATTGGTGACTTATGTTAAATTATTAGATTGATCGAAATTCGATAGGCTCAGATAATTCATGTCTGTTTATCAGTTGAATTAATTTTGTGAAAAATTAATTCAATATAAACTTGTTGAATTATCAAGATTAGATAATTCATATTTGTTTATCGATTGGATTAATTTTGAATAAAGTAATTCAAGATAAACTTGTTGAATTATCAAGAACATTTGTTTTCTTAGAGATTATCTAGATATGACTATTTTAATTAGATAACTTCTTTATTGGGTTATTTGAATTAAAACTGAAGCTCTATCCTAAGAATCTCCGGTGGGAAATAAAATATTTGTAGAGATCATTTATTGTAAGTTTGGCTAGCCAATCTTTAGGTTCGGCCTACCGATGGAGTAAGTTCAGCAAGCCGATATGCCAGTTCAGTCTACTGACCGAACGATTTATCATCACGCATTTTAGATGCGAATTTTATCAGATATTGATCTTGATTTGTTCCTTATTCAAATTTTTGAGGCCTTATCTGATAAGGACTAACCCTTAGGCTCAACCTCTATAAATAGGGAGTGATACTCATAAGTTATTTAGATTAGCTGAGGAATTAAGAGTAAGCACTCTATACTATAAGTCTCTACAACTCCCTGAGAGCTATTGTTCACAAATCACAAACCTTAGTTTGGGGTTTCCTTGATTGGTTGGAAGGAGAGTCACCTATGGAAGAGTTGTACGAGTATGCCCATACACACACCGGTTGTGGATAGAGAATAGCAAAGAACGCTAGTTATTTAAGGTCCTTCTATAGCGCCCTTCTCTTCATCGATTGAGGAATCTCTTCGGTGCACAAGGTTAGTAAGATCTAGTTAATTTATGCATACAATGTGTCAAACTTGTGTTTTAAAAAATACTCTGGCATAAAATTTTAAAAATTTTGCTGCGTACTATTTTTCAAACAATTCCCAATTTAGTGAGAATTGTGATTGCATGTTTGCATAGGATCCCTTTGAATTCAAACAAGCAGTGAGCACATCAAACTTCAAAATTCTCCTTATCAAAATGAACGATGAAATGAACTTCTTTACTTGGTTCTCCAACAAATGTAAGTTCACATACATCAAAAGTTCCAACATTCTCATAAACACTAAAGACTTCACAATAAAGCTTTCCTGTTAACTCTGTTTGGAATTCTTTGAACTTTTTGTTGGTATATTTTGATTGAAATTGTTTTTTCTATTTGAAAACAAGTAACACATGAAATCAACGTGTTGAAAGACTAAAAGTCTGCACTGTTTTCCTTCTCAATCTTGTCTATTAGTGCATTGTCATATTGCTCAACAGACTGTCGTAGTGTCATTTTCAAATTTACATACCCATCAAAAAATGAATTCATACTCTCACTGCATTGTGTGGTTGACATTCTGCCCAAACAGTGTCTTTCACCGGGTTCCATCAATGTCGTTGTTCATACAAACTACTTAACCATCTATTTTCCTTAAGCTTAAATTCACTAATAAATTGCATCCAACTTTCTTCAAATTCTTCACAAGTTAAAGAATTGTAAACATAAGCTTGCATTGCCATTTTTATCTGTTCATACAATGGATGACCTCCAAATTTTGTTGGCAACTTTTTCATTATACGCCATAGGCATAGACGATGTCGAGAGTTCGGGAATACAATCTCAATTGCCTTTTGCTTTGCTTTATCTTAATCAGTAATTATAGCCTTCGGAGCACATCCAGACATGCATGCAAGGCATGTATTAGACAACCAAATAAAAGTGGAAGCATCCTCATTTGATAATAATGCACATCCAAACAAGATTGACTGACCATCATGGTTCACCCTTACAAAAGTTGCAAAAGGAATATCATATTTATTCGTCAAGTACATTGTATCAAAAGTGACTACATCACCAAACTCTTCATATGCCGCTCGACTTCTTGCATCAGCCTAAAACAAATTTTTATCCGTGCTTTGTCATCAACATCTATCATGTAGAAGATGTTTGAATTTTTGGCTTGCATTCGAACAAAATAATCATGGATAGCTTCACATCGCCAACTCCAAGTCGCAAATGCCTTGCTTTATCAATATAATTCCTGCAATCTTGTTCCAGAAATGGTACATTATTGTGACCTCCGGCTTCTTCGACAACAAAAGATTGGAAATTTTTTGCTGCGTAAATACCTGCACGATCATTCAATTCAAGTTTTCTCTTGGCACTTGCGCTTATCTCTCTGTTGCATGAAAAGTACCGAGATTTTTGAGGGCTCAACCCATGATTATGCTCAAGAAACATCGAGTTAATCTTACACTTTCCATTTTCAAGTACAGTACCATTAATTCGATCCTTGCACTGCGATTTTGACAACGGATTTGGAACAAGGTAATTTTGCTTGTTACGTTTTGACTTCCCCGCCTTTGAGCATGAGAGAGAGAAAAAATTCAATTTTCCATCAAAAGATGCACGGTTTTTTTTTTTTTTTGACTCCAAAACCCTCTTGTCTTCCATGTTGCCTATAATATTCACAAAGGGAATCCAAAGAAGGAAAATGCATGCCCGGCTCAGGTGCTCGTAGAATCTCATTGTATTCATGATCATTTTCCCTCATTTGCTCATCTACATCTTTACCCTTGATATCATTCTCTAATCATATACTTTGTTCCCCCACATACATTTCAATCTTTTATGCAATACTTTTACTCTACAAATAAATACTTAATAATTAATAAAATAAACCAATACATACTGAAATGTCTAAAAAAGACAAGCTACACAAAGCAACAAATGAAAAAAGGAAAACCACTTTTCGTAGCATATAAACGTTCAACACAATAAAAAAAACTAACGATAAAAATTAACCTAAATAAAGAAATATCATGGCATGTAAAAAAAATCCTAATAAATTAGACATTTAATTTTACCTGGTTTAAGTTGATGAAGTCGGTTCCCTTCTTCATAAGAGATTCTCCATTTCTTGAAACAGGGTAAAAAAGTGATCAGGGAAGAAAAAAGTAAGAAGGGAAGAAAAAAAGCAAGAATGGGTCATGCATTAGCTTCTCTTGTATGCTTTTGGTTTTTTCATTCTTTCATTTTGTTACTTTTATAAAGATTAAGTGAGAAACAATTTTCTATTATTTTTTATGCACTAAAACCAATTCAAACTTTCCCTGCTTTTGACGTGTTCAGAGCCCACTTTTTCTCTTCTTCTCCTCAATACTTGGAGCTCTCCCATGCAGCCAACTTCGATGGGGTTAGAGCCCCTTCGGGTTGTATAGAGTTACTCTTCAAAATCAGGTGGGTGGGGTGTTTACCAACTAACCATGTTTACTTTAAGGGGAGGGGAAAGTTGTGGGAGAGGGCACTAATATTTTCGATCAGGAGAGTGTAAATTTTAGACCATCAGATTATCAATGAATGGCTCAAAATTGTGATGTTTAATCTAAATTAAGACAGCCACAACTCTCATATTTATATAAAAAATTTCAACCATGGATTTAACACCTTTTAATCTCAACCCTTGATTTTAAAGCATTTCAAGACCTTAACTCTAAGATCCTAAGGTTTGAGTAGGTTTCCATGGCTGTCCTCAGCCGTGCGCACTCAACGATGAGACAGGTTTTGTTGAAGTTTGGGGCTCACGAAGGATTTTGCAAGGGCTCAACGATGGGTTGTGGGGGCTCGACAATGTGGTTGGCATGGGCTTGACGACATTCGCGGGAACTTCAATGGCGTTTGTAGTGGCTTTGACGGCAATCGTGGGGCTAGCAACGAAATTGTAGGGGCTGATAATCACAGGGCTTGTCGAAGTTTGCAAGAGCTCGGTGTTGTTCGTGGGGAATTCAATGGGGCTTTGACGGTGTTCGTAGCATCTAGCATTAGGCTTTGGGGTGTTGTTGAAAAAATTCGCGACCGCTTAACAACGGGATTCACAAGTGTCATCGTCGGCGGTCAAAAAATTGACCTCCTTTTAATTAGTATTGAATTATATGTGTAAGACCTCATTTTGATTTATTACACCCTTATTTTTTTTACCACTGATTCAAAACTAAAAGTTGCTCCCTACCTTTGGATTATTCGCCATTGGTGGAGAATAAATTTGCGCTCCACTATAGGGCTTCTATTATTTTAAAAACAAAAGAATAAAATAGAAATAAAACATCAACAAATGCCCTAATATTGTTGTGTTGTTTACCTTTTGGAGAATCACAGGAAATGCCCTTTATAAGCATTGTTTATCAACATTGTCTCTCTCTTTTTGACTTTTCATTTTTTTCCCTTATAATTTTTATTTTCTTTTTAATGTGATTTGTAGCTTGACATGTTTTTCCTTCATACAAAAAAACTAGCTCTAGCAAACAAACCCTAATTTATTTTTCACTCTCAGATCTAACTCTCTCCCTCCCGCTGAAACTCCTTCCCTCTCCCTCCCTTTGAATCTCTTTTTTTTCCTTGTCCTCTCTCTCCCCCTTAGATCGAGACTAGATGTGTTTAGAGCCGACAAATGGAAGCTTTTCATGTTGGAAATTAATCCAATATATAGGCTAATATATTAAATAAATGTTAATTAAAGGCTATCAATAAGGTTGCCTAATTAAAAGTGATCAATTTGAGTTTTGGGCTTTTAATGCATCATTAAATATGCGCTTCTTATGTGTAGAGACCAAAAAATGTAATTACTAATTTTATGATAGGCTAAATTGGTAAGTAAGAATAATTGCTAGGGTTTAGCAATTATATAAAGGAGTTGTGGTCCCCAAGTCAGTGCGTATGTTATTTTTTTGTTCTCCATCTACAGAGAAATTACAAAGCATTCTGTAAAGGAGGATTTACGTACCAGACTTGGAAGATCCTCAATCTGTAGACTCTGGAATCGCATCTCACCTATGGATTCAGGTTAGCTTCCGCATCTTATTAATATTCTTGATGATTTGACATAAATGATCCTAGGTGATGATAATTTTCATCACAGTTTGTTCTAACAAGTGGTATCTAGAGCCTCTTTATGTTAAATCATTAAAAATCAATAATTTTCTAAACGTGATTCTCATAGAAAATTCTCAAATTTAACAATCTACGGTTTTTTAAAATTATTGAATTTGAGAGTAATTGTTTGAAACTTTGGTTTAATATTTTATAGAATTCAGTATTCAATATTCATATCTACATACACACGCATATATATAATTCGGTTCACATATATGTTCACATATATGCATATAGATATCAGTTGAATTATTATGCACGTATATATGTGGTTTTCGGTTGGATTATTTTACATATATATATATATATATATATATGAATATATGAGTTTTCTTGACTCTCTGTTTGATTGAGACGGCACAGTTGACGAGAAAAGAGAAGGAATTAAAAAAAAAAAAAAGTCCGTCTATATGTATACGTCTTCTTTCATTCAGATATATATATATATAATGTTTTGGTTAAATAAATACAGCAGGCTTGCTCCAAAAGGAGGAAAAAAAAGGGTACGTCATATATATACATTTATATATCTAGTAATGAAAAGTGCATTCAGCTTTTCAAGTCGTTGTCAGGCATCAAAAGATGCATTAAGCCTTCCTGTTGTTGTCAGGCAATGATGCCTGTATAAGTTTCCATTTTATTTTTGGATGTTGTGAATGTTTACGGCAGCCTGTCGCCGAGGAGAAGAAAGTGCCTAAGGTTACTTTTGGGGAGGGCCTGGGCTCCGGCCCAAACCAAATAAGGCTATCTTTACATGGGCCCAGTTGAGCTCGTGGCCGGTGATGGCCGGATTAAACCCTGGATTACCAGATCTTATTTATATATATATATATATATATATATATATATCTATATATAAAAAGAGAAGAATACACGAGCCAATTGGGTCGTGACTGCATTATGAAGCCATACACGGGCTAGGCCCGTGACCAAACAGTCACCAGGGGTTCAATCGTTGAGTGACCTGAAATTAAAAAAAAAAAAAAAAGAGGATATCATGGGCCTAGGCCTATGACACAAAGGTGAAAATAAAGGGGGCTGGGTTAGGATCTGGGTAGGGTCCTCCCGACCCGGTTTAGTCCTGACCCCAGTCAAGGTTGACTTTGACCAGGTGACTTTGACCAAGCTGACTTTGACCAAATTTTTTTTTATTTTTTTATTTTTTATTTTTAAATTTGGTCATTTTTGGTGCAATTTTAAATTCAAATATTGGTATTTTATATATATTTTGAGATGAATTAATTGAAGCAACATGTCACCAAAGTAGCCTCTTTTGTAGAAATTAATTTGTTTTGGAATATAAACGATTGTGTCCATGCAACTTATGTGAATATTGACCAGCCCAAAGGAATGCAATATTTGACAGAAAGGCATGTACACCTATGGTAATAAACACGTGATGATTATCCGGTTTTACATGTGAATAATAAATCAGCCCAAAAGAAGATTTATTGTTTGACATGTTTTTATTGTCAGTGTTTTTATTTTTAAATTTGGTCATTTTTGGTGCAATTTTAAATTCAAATATTGGTATTTTATATATATTTTGAGATGAATTAATTGAAGCAACATGTCACCAAAGTGGCCTCTTTTGTAGAAATTAATTTGTTTTGGAATATAAACGATTGTGTCCATGCAACTTATGTGAATATTGACCAGCCCAAAGGAATGCAATATTTGACAGAAAGGCATGTACACCTATGGTAATAAACACGTGATGATTATCCGGTTTTACATGTGAATAATAAATCAGCCCAAAAGAAAATTTATTGTTTGACATGTTTTTATTGTCAGTGTTTGATTACTACACCAAGATATCACTTACAAGTTAATATTTATGTCTAAAGACTAAATATTAATGGAGTGCCCGATATCTTGAGATGGGGTTACCTTTATTTGGATTTATTGTTGTTATGGATTCTTATGTAAGCTTGTTTTAAGTTTGTTTGTTTTGTTCTCTGTTTCAGCTATTAGTTCTGCCTCTAATATTACCGCCAACATCAATTCAATTTCTATGATGAATGGTAGCAACTTCAAATCATGGCAAGAGAATCTCCTAATAATTCTCGGAGTCATAAATCTCTACCTTGCGTCAAGGGTTCTTTCTCCTGCGCCTCTTATAGAAAAGAGTTCCTCTGATGAAAAGAGGGATATGGAAAGGTGGGAGAAGTTGAATCGCATGTGTATGATGATCATGAAGAAGGCCATTCCAGAAGCATTCAGGGGCACTATATCGGAAATGATAAAGACAACCAAAGAGTTCCTTGAGGACATTGAGAAGAGATTTGTCAAAACTAAAAAGGCTGAAACTAGTACACTTTTGGCAAACCTCATCTCAATGAGATACAGAGGTAAAGGGAACATTAGGGAGTACATCATGGAGATGTCTCATCTTGCTTCAAAGTTGAGAGCACTTAAGCTTGACCTTTCTGAGGACTTGCTAGTGCATTTGGTTTTTATATTTCTTCCTACATAATTCAGTCAATTTAAGGTGAACTATAATTGCCAAAAGGAGACTTGGTCTCTTAATGAGCTCATCTCACATTGTGTGTAAGAAGAGAAAAGGCTGAAGCAAGAAAAGACAGAGAGTGCTTACTTGGCTAATACTTCCAAGGACAAAGGGAAGAAAATAAAGAAGGATAAGGAAACTACAGTTACGGCACCACAAAAGAAACAACAAAAGAGACCGGTTGATTCGGAAGGTATGGGTTGTTTCTTCTGTGGAGCTACAAGATATAAGAAGAAGCATTGCAACAATTATCACGCTTGGTATGCCAAAAAAGGTATGCTTCTTAATTTGGTTTGTTCTGAGGTTAATTTAACTTTGATATCTGAACACACTTAGTGGATGGATTCTGGTGCAACTACTCACATTAGTGTGTCTATGTAGGGATGCAATAGGAAAATTTAGATTATTGTTAAAGACTGGATTTTATTTGGATCTTGACGAAACATTAATTGTACCATCTTTTAGACAGAATTTGATTTCTATTTTTACTTTGGACAAATCTGGTTATTCTTGTTTATTTAGAAATGAAAAATTTAGTTTGTTTCATGATTCAAGATTAGTTGGTTCCGGTTCTTTGTCAAGTTACGATAATCTTTATTTAATTGATATAATTGCTTCATTTAATGAATCCCTGTAATTAAGTACATGAGGTATAAAGAGAAAATTAACCAATGAGAATTCAGCTACGTTATGGCACAAGAGATTGGGTCGTATCTCTAGAAGGAGAATAGAGAGACTTGTATCAGACAAAATTCTCGATCCCTTGGACTTTACAGACTTTGATATTTGTGTTAACTATATTAAAGGGAAACAAATCAATAAAAGGATATCTGAAGCGAAAGGACTTTGGATGTCTTAGAACTAATACATACGGATATTTATGGGCCATTCCCTATGACTTCTTGGAATGGTCAACAATATTTTATAACATTCATAGACGATTTTTTCAGATATGGCTACATATATCTCATTCACGAAAAGTCACAGTCGCTAGATATGTTCAAAAATTATAAGACTAAAGTTAAAAACCAGCTTAGCAAAAGGAACTAAAGTGTCAGATATGATCGTGGTGGTAAATACTATGGTAGATATGACAGTTCAGGTGAACAACATCTAGGACCGTTTGCTAAGTTCCTAGAAGAAAGCAGTATTGTCCCACAGTACACTATGCCAGGTTCGCCCACTATAAATGGTGTTACTGGAAGACGAAACAAGACGCTTAAGGAGATGGTGAGGAGTATGATTTCTCATTCTACCTTACTAGAATCACTCTGGGGGAGAAGCGCTTAAGACTACAATATATATCCTCAACAGGGTTCCAACTAAGGCAACTGTCAAAACCCTTTACGAACTTTGGACGGGCAAGAAGCCTAGTCTAAAGCATCTGCATGTTTGGGGATGTCCAGTTGAGGCAAGGCCTTATAGGCCTAATGAAAAGAAACTGGACTCAAGGACAGTTAGTTGTTATTTCATTGGATACTCTGAAAGATCCAGGGGGCACAAGTTTTATGATCCCATAACTAAGTCAATTTTTGAGACAGGAAATGCCTAGTTCTTTGAGGATGTCGAGTTTGTGGGGGGAGATATGGTTAGGAACTTTGTCTTTGAAGAGAAATATGTTGATATTCCCACAGCTGTTATTGACATTGATTAGGTTCCTATTCCTGACATTGTTTAAGAGGCAAACCCAAATCAAGATAATGTCGGAGAACCTTCCATTCCAGAAATTGTTCTAGAAGAACAAACTCTACCACCTTAAGAACCTATGCCATTAAGGAGATCCACTAGAGAAAGGAGAAGTATGGTGCTAGATGATTACATTGTATTTCTCCAAGAACATGAGTATGACATTGGTGCGGTGGAAGATGATCCAATCAACTTTCGTCAAGCCATGAAAAGTTCTAGATCTCAAGAGTGGATTGATGCCATGAATGAAGAGATAAAGTCTATGAAGGACAATGATGTTTGGGATTTTGTCCCGTTGCCTGAAGGTGCAAAACCTATTAGTTGCAAATGGATATTTAAGACTAAGAGGGATTCAAAAGGCAATGTGGAAAGATATAAGGCTCGTCTTGTCGCTAAAGGCTTTACACAAAAAGAAGTCATCGACTATAAAGAGACTTTCTCTCTAGTTTCTTCGAAAGACTCTTTCAAGATTATAACGGCAGTAGTGGCACATTTTGATCTTGAGCTTTTTCAGATGAATGTTAAGACTACGTTTCTCAATGGTGACATTGATGAAACAATCTATATGGTGCAACCGGAAAACTTTGTGTTGTGAGATGCAAAGAAGATGGTTTGCAAATTAAAGAAATCCATCTATGGGCTTAAGCAAGCTTCTCGTCAGTGGTATTACAAATTTCATCAGGTTATTATCTTGTTCGGTTTTGAGATGAATTTGGTCGATGATTGTATATATACCACAAGTTCAGTGAGAGCAAGTATATTTTCCTGGTTTTATATGTCGATAACATTTTGCTTGCCAGCAATGATATAGGCTTATTGCACGAAACTAAGAGATTTCTATCAAAGAAATTTGAGATAAAGGATCTTGGTGATGCCTCTTTTGTGCTGGGTATACAGATACACTGGGATCGCTCTCGGGGTATTCTACAATTATCACAAAAGGGCTATATCAAAAAGGTTCTCAAAAGATATGGCATGTAGGATTGTAAACCAGGTGATACCCCTATGGCTAAGGGAGACAAGTTTAGTCTCAATCAGTGCCCTAAGAATGATTTAAGGTTAAGAAAATATAGAAGATTCCTTATGCGTCAGCATTAGGGAGTCTGATGTATGCTCAGGTTTGTACGCGTCCAGATATTGCATACATTATAGGGATGTTGGGCAGGTACTTAAGCAATCCTGGAAAGAATCACTAGGTAATAGCCAAACAAGTCTTGAGGTAGAGAACAAATGACTGTATGCTCACGTATCAGAGGTTGAAACAGCTTAAGATCATTGGGTATACTGACTCCGATTATGTTGGATGCCAAGATAGTATGAAATCTACGTCGGGCTATGTCTACCTTCTGGCTGGAGGTGCTGTCTCTTTGAAGAGGGCTAAACAGTCTCTTACAGCATCTTTTACCATGGCGGCAGAGTTCATAGCATGTTATGAGGTGTCCAATCATGAAATATGGCTGTAGAATTTTGTCACAAGGCTGCGTATAGTGGATAGTATTCAAAGACCACTCAAGTTATTTTGTGATAATAAGTTAACAGTTTTATATTCTAACAACAACAGGAGCTCAACGAAGACAAAACATATAGAGATCAAGTTCTTGGTTGTGAAAGAAAGAGTTCAGAGTGGACAGTTATCTATAGAGCACATTGATACAAACTCGATGATTGCGGATCCGCTTACTAAGGGATTGCCACATAAAATATTTCATGAGCACACTACTCGTATGTGCGTCATATCATTTCAGGATATTCAGTTTTAGTGGGAGTTTGTAATTTTAAGTGCTCTTATGTTATAGACATTTTCATTTATTTCAGTTTATGGATATTTTAAGGTTATTTTCTATAGAAATAAAGTTTTCAGTTTATTCACACTCTGATTTTTGGTATGGTTTGATCTCACTAAGGTTTTCAGGTGGACCAATTGGAAATAAGCATGTTATGATCACATTGCATGAAATTTCCATGCTACACATCCATGCTTGATCTTGTCGTTAGTTGTATTGGTACATGCGATCATTGATGGGTCTAGTTACGACATATGTAATGAATGTCGCTTTGATCCTATATTGATATGGTTAATGGACAAGAATGTTGAGATGCATATGGTTTTGATAGCAAAATTCATGAGCTTATAAGGTATAATTCACATTTATAAAGTTTCATATATAGCCCAAGTGGGAGATTGTTGGAAATAAATCCAATATATGGGCTAATATACTAAATAAATGTGAATTAAAGGCTATCAATAAGGTTGCCCAATTAAAAGTGATCAATTTGGGTTTTGGCCTTTTAATGCATCATTAAGTATGGGTCTCCTATGTGTAGAGACCAAAAAATGTAATTACTAATTTTATGATGGACTAAATTAGTAATTAAAAATAATTGCTAAGGTTTAGCAATTATATAAAGGGGTTGTGGTCCCCAAGTCAGTGCATACGTTATTTTTCTATTCCCCATCTATAGAGAAATTACAGAGCATTCTATGAAGGAGGATTTACGTACCAGACTTGGAAGATCCTTAATCTGCAGACTCTGGAATCACATCTCACCTATGGATTCAGGTTAGTTTCTACATCTTATTAATATTCTTGATGATTTAACATGAATGATCCTAGGTGATGACGATTTTCATCACAGTTTTGTTCTAACATTTCACTGCCGCAAGATCCTATGACATTGATTAATCTTTTTTGCTATGAGATCGCTTGCGATTGTGATGCATAATATGAGATCTAAGATTTTGTTATTTGAGATTGCCGGCGATGGTGATTTACAAGATAGTCTCTTCCTCAGTCTTGAGTTTCTACATCAATGTTAGACTTCATTTTGAGAAAGTGATATCATTGGAGATCCCAAACTTTTGCTATGAGCATGGCTTTATATGTTACTGATCAAGATCGGCTTCGTCATGATGTTGGGGCAAGCAAAGCATACCGTTGCATGCGAGTCAGAACCTTTGGTTCACTCAACAACATATACTTCTTTATTGTGTTTTTTTATTCTCATTATTTCTCCTCAAAGAAAAAAAAAACAATTAGATTTTATTATTGTTTAGTAAATTTGAATTTGCCTTACTTTGCAAAATAATATTTGATGGAAGAGATAAAGGCTATGGTAATCAACACATTATTATTTGATTTTTTTTTTGGTAATATGTTGAATGTTATTTTTTATGTATTTATTTATTTATTTGGACCTTTTCCTTTGTAATTTTAAATATTTTGTAAAAAAAATGAAAAAAATGATGTAGTAAATTATCTAACATCTATTATATTACCAGTTGCAATCTTTCAATTACCAACCGGTCTGGTGATCAATGTTGGCAACCGTAAAAAAAAAATCTAGTAAATCATGAAAGTGATCTTGTAGATTCTGCTTTAACATCTACCAGATTATCCTTTGGCTATCCCACCTGCAATCGCAAATGGTTGGTAGTTTTTTTTTTTTTAAATAGAACATAACTAATTTAACAGATTCTACATCAGCATCTACCAAATTCCACATTGCCACCTACGTCGATGATCGAAGACAGCTACTAATTTTTTATTGAAAATAATAAATAAGATAATTTGATAGATTCTTTTCTGATATCTACTAGATTCCACTACGACAGTCCCATTAGCAATTCAAGATGGTCGATAGTTTTTATTTAAAGCAAAAGATAAATAATTTGGATGGATCCTACATTGGCATTTTCCATATTGCATTCTAGTGGCCCCCGTTGTCAATCGAGTTTGGTTGGTATTCCTTTGTTAATAAAAAATAAATAATTTGATAGCTTTTGCATTGATATCCACCAAATTCCACTTTAATACCTACACCAAAAATCAGAGACAACCAATAATTGCTTTTGTCAAAAAATAAAATAATCTTGTAGATTTTGCTTAGCATCTACCAAATTCTACTCTGGTTGGTATTTTTTAAATAAAAGTTAATTTACCACATTCTATATTAGTATCTGGTAGATTACCTTTTAGTGTAAGGGTAATTTAGTTATTATATACTCCCTTGCTTGAATATTGTGAGGCCTCCTTTCCACTATTGGCGAGGCCTTACTTGTATAAGTATTTTGGAACTTTTAAAAGCTTGGACTGCTTGGCTTAATGTGGTTGCACATATAGATTCAAAATGGGGAAAAAAATAAAGGAAATTACATGAAATAATAGATATTAAAAACTTATTCAAGCAAATGTTAGATCTTTTATAAATCAGTAAATAATAGCATATTTTAAATATGAAGACGGATTACTTAAAACAAATTTTTATACCTCCTAAAATGCCCTCGCTTAATTTTACATTGTCAATCAAATTTTTGTTTTTCCTCATGTAGGTCTCTTTCTCGTGCTATCTCACTCTCTCGCTAGCTGTCTCTATCCCATGCCATCAACGTCGCCGACAAAGGAGCTCACTTTCACCATCGACGGCTTTGCAATGTGAGATCAATGGCACCATAGACGATGCTTGTAGATCTCAAAGCTATCATCATTGGATCATCACTGCTATCTAGGATCTCAGATCTAAATTCGTCGCTGCGACCATCTGCACCAGAGAAGCCAAGAAAACTACAACACCAAGTGACCGTCAACATCGAAGATCTACAACTGTTGTCGTTTATCGATAGGATCCGATTGAGATCGGTTACACTTTGCTAATCAAGTTCTGGAATCGACAATTGATGGAGGTTTTCATCTCCGATAACAAGTGCGACATGATTTGGAATCACACCAATGAAGTTTTAGCTCTCTGCTACCTTTGCTCATCGTCTAAGTGTGAGTGAAGATCCAATCTACCATAGCAAATTTGTCACTATCACTACCATGCCAAAATTACAGATACGGAGTAGCATCATGAAAAGGAAAAATCTAAAAAGACAAAGGAAAATTGATATTGCAAACAAAAAGAAAAAACAAATTTTTTAAAGGAAAAAAAGAGTATTTGCTTTTTATTTTTCTTTTTCCTCTTTTTAATGATTGTCTTGTTGTATCTACACTGCAATATAATATTACAAGGTTAATATTGTATTTCTCGGCCATTGGCGGTCGAACGAAGTCTCTAGTGAAATTTTGTTTTTCACTATAATACATTATTACTAGAGAAATACTATATTTCTCGGCCATAGGTGGTTCAGTGAAGTTGTCAGTGAATTTTATATTTACATGGTAATACAGTATTATCAAAGTAATAATGTATTTCCAAGCCATTGACGGTCCGACGAAGTCGTCGATGAATTTTTGTATTTACATAGTAATATTAAATAAGTAATATTGTATTTCCCAGCTACAAGCGGTTGGGTAAAATCGCTAGAGAATTTTTGTATTTACATAATAATAGAAGATTATTAGAGTAATGCTTTATTTCTTGGCCTTCGGTGATTCGACAAAGCCATCGGTGAATTTTTATATTTATATGGTAAATATGGTATTTTTGGTAAATATTGTATTTCTTGGCCGCTGCCAGTCTGATGAAGTCGCCCATGAAGTTTTATATTTACACGATAATGTCGTATTTCAAGTGAAATCTGTATTTCCCGACCATCGATGGTCTAGTAAAGTTATTGGTGAATTTTTGTATTTATATGGTAATATAATATTTCAAGTGAAATACTATATTTTCTAGTCGACGATGGTTCGATGAAATCGTATGTGACTTTTTGTATTTACATAGTAATATAGTATTTTAAGTGGAATACTATATTTCTCGGTCACCAATAGTCTGGCAAAGTGGCCAGTGAATTTTTATATTACACAATAAATATAGTATTTCTTTGTAAATATTGTATTTTTCAACTGCCGATAATCCAGCGAAGTCATCAATAAATTTTTGTATTTACATAGTAATACAGTATTTCAAGTGAAATAATATATTTTCTGGCCATCGACGGTTCAACAAAGTCACCAGTGAAATTTTGTATTTACACGGTAATAATTAATTTCAAGTGAAATACTATATTTCTTGGCCGCCGGTGATCTGGCGAAATCACTAATGAATTTTTGTATTATACGGTAAATACAATATTTCCTAGTAAATATTGTATTTCTCAACCACTGACTGTCCGGCGAAGTCGTTAGTGAATTTTTGTATTTAAGCTATAATATTGTATTCCAAGTGAAAATGTTGTATTTCCCACCTGTCAAAGGTCCAACGAAGTCATCGGTGAATTTTTGTTTTTACATAGTAAATATGGTATTTTCTTGTAAATATTGTATTTTTCAACCATTGATGGTCTAGCAAAATCGTCGGTAAATATTTAAATTCACACAATAAATATGGTATTTCCCTATAAATATTGAATTTACACGACCGGTGGTGGTGCCAACTAGGGAAGAGGGTGAAAGATATTGAGAATTAAGAGGTGAGGGTATTTTAGGGTTTTTGTTCTCAATTTCTTATGAGATATTGTCTAATTTCTCATAATATGCTATATGTTACATATTTAAAAACTATATGACATTATTTGCTAAGGTCTAGCCTAAATATGCTATTTTGCTCTTTCGCTAATAAAAAAGTTTCTTTAAAGCATTTTGCTTCATAGTTTTGTAGTTTGGTGATAAATTATTCATATGGAAACATACTAATTTATGACAACAACAAGTGGTGGGGACATCAATAGTAGCAGGTGGCGATGGTAGTGGGGTGAGGTGATGAGGGCTAGAATTTCTCAAATTTTTTGTTTTTTGTTTTTCTTTATAGTATTTTGGACATTTTTTAAGTTCAAATAAAGTGTGGATTGAAAAGAGCTGTGACTTTGTGTATTAAGTTTCATTTGATGGTACTTGAAGATATACTTTCAAAGTAAACTTAAAACATATTAAGGTATAAAAAGATGAATAACTCCTTTTTCAAGGCTTATGGTAGGAGCATTTTTATCTCTTGTCGGTGTTATATAATTCTTATATTTAAATCAATGGTAAAAAAGATAGGAGTATTAAATTAAAATAGAATTACTATTCAATACCTAGTCATAACATTTATTCTACAAAGAAAATTAAATAAAAAAGATCCATACTCGTCTAATTCTTCATCTCAACTTCTCTACCATCTTCATCATTTGACATAAACCTTTCCCTCGATGATGGTGCTGGTGTTCACCATGAGGACACAAACTCTTCACCTCGTTGGACTCATAAATATACTAATAAATAATCATCATATGATTTATTAATAAAATGCAGACATCCTATTTCAAATAATATCAAATAGTCAAAATAGTAGTTTGCAAAAATTTCTTTCTAAGCAACATATTCCAAAAAAATTGAGATAAAAATTGAGAATAAAGAAAAGAAAAAGAACTGCAATAGAGATATAGAAAAGAATAAGAACTCAACAGAAAGGAAAAACTAGAAACTCAATTAATTATCTACTCAATTAATTAAAAATCATGAATTAATTATCTACTTTATTCAAAAGTATAATTTTTGGGCAATTTATAGAGAAATTAAATGATAATATCAACTTAATCAAATTTTAAATAATCGTTGAGATAAACATAATCCTAATTATATATTATATATTAAAGCTAGAATATATACTAATAGATAAATATGCAAATTCAACTTCTAAATTCTGACCTAATTCTTCATCAAAGTATGTTATTGTTGATGCATGATTTTGTGCCACGTATATTTGGAGGCCCATGGCCAAGATCCCAGTCTTTCAACGTGAATAGGCTTGACACATGCCAAGCCACCTCCTAAAACTCACAGTAGTTGTGATTTGGTGGGATATTAGGAAACAAAATATCTTGTTCATTTTGGCCAAATCAAATTTTAATCTCTCTTAGGGGGGATTAAATTAAGGGTGATTTATCTTTTTATACCATTTTTTAAAATTTATTCAAATAATATAATTTCAATTTTTTATCATATAGAATGTATACATTAGGATTAGATTTAATATACAAATTATCCCTTTTTTAATCAACCTTCAATTTTGACATAAAAATTGTCCAAAATGCCCTATAATAGAAAAATAAGAAAAATTTAAAACTTAAAAAAAATAAACCAAGGGTTTTAACTTAAAAAATAGCTAAAATACCCTTTATAATGGATTTTTCTATGTTTTTATTTTTCTTTTCTTTTTATTTTTGAAAGTTTTAGTTTTTTTATCTTTTTTACTGAAATATAATTTAGTCATTTTAGAAGTCAAAATAAATTATTAAATGACATAAGGTATAAATTTATGTATTTAATCTAATATGAAGGAAGGTATATATTAGAAAAAGGTAAATATCCCTTCAATTAATTGGGTTTAAATAGAAAAGTGATGAGAAACCAACCCAAAAGCCCATACTTTGTCCTAAAAAGTTCATGTTCAAAAAGCCCATAAATTAGCCAATGAACCCAAGCAAATAAATAAAAAATACCAAAAAAAATCTTAAGATATGAACAGCTCTAAACCCCACCAAATTAGGAAAAATGTTAACTCATAACATCTATCATCAAAAATTTAATAAAATAACACTATACATCAAAAAAAATATTACCTTTGTAGCAAATCAACTGTCTATATACAAGATGCTAAAAATCACAAACTAATCTTAAAATTTATAGACTCGTTATAGGACCTTAGACCATTCATATTTAGTCAACTAATAACTCTATTAGGAAGCTACCTAGATCATGAGAACTATATAAGCGAATGACCAATAAGTAAACCACATAAATCCACTTTGAAAAAAAACATTTATCTTTAACTTTCACTCTAGGGCCCTTCTATATGATGCTAATCCTGTGTTGTTAAAACCCTCACATCATATTCAACGGCCTTTTTCTATTAGAACTCTTTTTCTTAGGGGATTGCCTTTACAACATTGGTTTTTCTTGGTTCATAACGAGCACAAGAGTTCACATCATACATAAAACACATTTCATAAAACATGTTAAAACTTATACAAATCATAATCATAATCATAATCACAATCATCATAATGTAAATTTAAAACATGCTTTCAAAAATATAGTATTGTTCATGTGATGCAATGGAAGGTGTACTTATATCAACTGCTTAACAAAGAAGAGCTTTTATCTCTTTTTCTTTACACTCTTTTTTTCCTTTTCATTTCTCTCATGTTTCTTTACCTTGAAATAAACCACAACAATTCTCTATATATAGGCATCCAATAAGCATAATGATACACACGTTAAATCCTAGCTCGACATGTGTCGTTTAGTGTCGTTGTGCATACGTGCCAAGTTTCAACATGCATGCTAACTAGGGCTGGCAATTCATATTCGCGTGTTATATTCATGCCAATATGTTTATAACACAACGCGATTAGACTAAACACAAACACAACACGATTAATAAACGTGCTTAAAATACAAACACAAACACGACCCACCTATAACACATATAACACGGCATTACACTATTAAAAAACACTTATTATAAAATTTTTTTATATAAAATTTTTAAAAAATTTTGACTAATAATATTTTAGAAAATAAAGTTCTTTTACTATATATTTCACTATACAAATTTTTTTATTTATAATTTTCACTATAAACTAAACTAAAAGGCCTTTATTAGTGTAAAAAATGTAACAATATTTAATTATTATTGAATGTTTAAACTGTATTTTTTTTAATCTTTAAATTTTAACGAGCCAAGATTGAGCACAAAATATATTGAAGCTATCTATAGCTTCACACGTGTGAGAATAAAGAAACCGCCTTATATAGACAAGAATGAGAGAAAGGCTTTCATTTTCTTCCGATGTGGGTCTCTTGGGAGGTAGAAGTATTAAAACCATAAAACCATAATAAATATATTAGAAGCCATCATTTGACATCAAACATTCATTCAGCAAGGTGGTAGGCTAGCTGTGTGAGTGCAACCTTGCATACCTCAGATGCAAGGTTTGAATCCTTACACTTGTCAAATTATGAAATTTTTTTATTTTAAGTTCAAAAGTGCTATAAACGGGCTATAAACGTGTCATATTGACACGTTTACTGCACGTTTAATTAAACGTATTAAAGCGTGTTAAATGTGCTAGCACGAATCTAGCACATTTATTTTCGTGTTATTCATGCCAACCTGTTTATGGCCCAATTAATATACATGTGTTCCAAACCCATTTATCTCGTGTCACTCTCGTATCGTATCATCGTGCCCGGTCTGAAATTGTCGGCGCTAATGCTAACCATGTATCATCCTTCAATTCATGCTACCTAACACCTGCGTGTCTCGTTGCAGGCTCGCCATATGTTGCATTGCATGCTTGCCACTAACCAACTTGCATGAATGCCACCTATCGTCGATGTGTCATGCTAAGGTTAGTCGTCAGCCTAGTGACAACATCTTGTACTTCCTAAGTAATGAGTCATAACATGCCTCTGTATTTCGACATCTAGCTTCCTCTTATTGCCACCTCATGCTAAATGTGCTACAATCTTGTTAAAGCTTCTAAACATCTTCCACTATTCGATTGATGAGTTTCTAACTCTAAGAAAGAAGTTTAAAAAGTCAGGTATTACATTGGGGCTATGTAAAACAAACCATCTAGAGCCATACACATCCTTGGTGGTGTTCAAAACCATTTACGTATAGAATTTCTCATTATGTGTCTAAATCTTACTTTACTATTCATTTTTCAAAAATCACTTTCAAAAACCATGATTCATGAACTCATACTTTTTGAAAGGTTTATATATACATATATATATATATATATTGTATACAACCTATACACATATATACATGAATAAATATACATCCTCTAAAACTTTATTCAAAATCTCAATGTTGGTGAAAATCAATTTTTAAACAAACCCTAAAATATCTAAACAATTCTGAAATAGAAAAATAATGCGATAGGGGAAATCGATGTAGACTCAAGCATAATAATTCAAAACTACTTAGGGTATAATCATGCCAAGTAATACCATATACATAACATTTAAAAATATGAAATCAATAAGTTTTTAAGGAATACTTCATGTGCACAACTCAGCTACAAATCCTAAGTGCGGCAGTTCCAAGTGCCACATATTCTAATTAACATGTTCTAAGAGGTTACAAGGTCAGTTTGGGTGCAGCTAGTAATCGTCAAAAGTTGACGGTTTTAGTTGTTAGTTAAACTGATCTCTAAAAAATGTAGGTTTGATGACTGTTACAGGAATATTTATAAAATATTTTACATACCTCTAAAAATTACAAAGTCAGTGCTTAAATGAAGCTAAAATCTAGAAATTTCCAAAAAAAAAAAAAACATCATATACTTAATTTTGACTCCGTTAAGGTGTCCAAAAACATGTTGGAACCTTACTATAGAATAATTTTTTTTACAAAAATGCTGAAATTTGCCTAAACTTTGAAATCACATAATGTTGGAACAATGACGGTGTTACCGAGAAATTAAAATGTGCAAGAAAATGAGTAGATAAAATTAGACACTAGAAGTTTATGGTGGTTTAGCTATAAGCTTATGTCCACTACCACAAAGCAGCGAGAAAATTTATCCACTATGTAAAAGAAGCTTATTACAATGCCACCAGTAAATACCATTCATAACCCAAAGCCTAATTACACCCAAGAAGCACTCTTACCCAAAATCCCCTTACACCCAAACTCTCTACTCTTTGCACTAGACCTAAAGAGTATACTCAAATTTGGACTAAGAACTCTCGACCTTGGGATTTTGCTTTGATTTCCTTCAATTGGCATGCTTCCAAATACTGGAGGAACTTGGCTATATATAGCCATATTACATGGCTTTTGAGCCCAAAGGGCCAGCCAATGGCCTTTCATCACACTAAGAAAGGTTAAATGACAATTACATGTTTTAATGGGTTGCTTTACCATTAGCCGCAAAACATGGCCTTTTATTTTCAGCCACATACAAATATATGGCTATTTGTAAGACCAAATAGAAAGCTCCTTATCATAATCTAAAGCCACATAATGTGGCAGACATGGCCACGTTCACACATAACTTAGTTTATAGATGTCCAATTAAGGTGTTCTTGCAGCTACATAAAGCTTAGGAAGTATATTTTGATGTCTTATAGTTGTCAAGGTTGTCATTCTGAGCCATCACTTAGCTTTCTTAAACATAATTTCTTAAACTTTAATCTTATTTACTAATAAGAAAAATACTGAGTAATTTTTATAACATACTTTAAAACTCATTTGTTGCAACGCAATCTAAGACATAATACAAAATTAACTTTGACGATTATAAAAAAATGAATAATTAAATAACTATTATATGAAAAGTATTTTAAAAAGATGTGCATTTATGAATTGTTTTAGTAGTACTATCAGGGCCATAAACTAAGTGAGGATATCCTATTTTATACTTTTCTCAAGGTAGCTGCTATGTCACTCTTTCCACTCTTACTGTTTCACACCTATGACGCCAAATCGTACTTTGCACATTGTTAAGTTATGATAATATTATAAATATTTAATGGTTTTTACATGATATTATATTATTCATTTATCATCATCATCATGGTACAAAAGGCAAGATTCCTATGGTCTTGAGATTTCGAGGAATATGAATATCACTTTGTTGTGTGGGATTTAGATTACTCCAAAATGGAATAAAGTGAATATCATAGAATTGAATTTTTTAGGAATTCAAAAATCATAATTCTTGCATCAAACATGGGAATCTTGTAGATTTTCATTCCTACCCTTAGGATTATTGCATACTAAATGCCTCCTAATCGAGTTTCCTATACCTACATGCCATTTGTTTACTACATCATCTTTCCAAACTAAATCACACCCTCCACTAATCCTAAATGATGTTTATCTAGAAGCAATAACCCATAATTTTCTTTGATCAACACTTGCCATAATGTAGATTAAAATGCTTAAAGCTCAAAACTCATAAAGCTAAATTAAATTACCGCATTGTGTGAGATCCATTGCATAAAGAACCCTCAAAAGAAACATTTTTTCAATTTATCCTCAATCCTCCATTTTCCATGATCAAACAAGAAAGAAAAACATCCAAGAGACAACTCTCCAAGTCCTCCACATTTCCCTCTCTCTTGTCTTCTACCTTCTCTTTCTTTTCTTCCTTTTTATTTCCTTTGTCTCTATGTCTATATTTTTTTCTTCTTCATTTTGTTGTTTTCCTTCTCTGAAGGTCATTTTCAACATTGAAATTTGCTGTAGTTTAAAAAAAAATTGTTTAAAATCCCCCTTTATTATAAAATCAAACTTATAACCCCTTATAACTTTACTATGTTTCTAACCGTTGGACTGAACTTTATGCTGTGACAAACTTGTAGCGTCTGTTATATATATTATGAACCAAACCGAGGCCAACCTAAATACAAAGCTATTTATTTTAATTATTTTGTTTTGATATATATACATATATATAGATATATATTAAATTTCAAATTTAGTTTATTTTAAAAATCAGTTAGTTTATTTTAAAAATATGTTTTAAAAAACTTTGTATTGAAGTATAGGTTAGTTTTGATTTTTGCTATAATTAAAATTGTATTAATACTTAGATTCAAAAAAATTATATTAAAACTTATATGCATATTTTGAGCATGTTAAATTACTAGGCACAATAATAAAATAAATTGACATAATTATGGAGTTAGTATTTAAGTTAAATTATGATCTTTCTTAAGATTAAACACAAGATTAGAGCTCACTGTTGAGCAGGTGTTGTGAGTTATTAATAGATTATTTGCCAAAGAAGAAGGGATTTTATTATTCAACTTTAGTGAAATTTTATTTAATTAAAAATTATTATTTGGTCTGCAAGATAATTTATATATTATTTTGTCAGCATTTTTATATGTATATTACTTGGAAACACAATACTCTAGGCCTATCCTATAATGTACAACGAGGTTAAGTTGATTTGACATGTTTTAATACAATTTAAGATACATGATAAGATAATACGGATTCTATACATATCGATGAGGATATGAGAGAATGGTGAGGTGTGAAGAAGGCATCGATTACATCCTTAGGCATGTATACCCTCAAAGGTAAATAGGGGGAGGTGACATCGCTCTCATGGGTCAAAAGTCCTAGAACATACTGTACACGGAACATCTTTGTGAGGATCTAGGACTCGATGTCCCCTCACCTGATAACTCTTAGATCGTTAGCTTTAAGTGATCAAGTGCACCCTTTGGGGTTGCATTGAGTAGGGAAACGTGATTCTTAATTTCACCGTGGATGCTGAAAAAACATTATTAATTATGAATAATATTTGATATAGAAACATGTCAATGCTTATCTATTGAGCATCCAACGAATATGAACATAATGGATTTGTTATAAAATAAATAAGATTACTTTGGAAAGTAAACTAACCATACAGGTTTGAATATGGTAAAGAATAAAACCAAAAGTTGGGCAACTGCCTTCCTACTAGGCATGTTGATGCTCATTCCTTATAATTTTTACCTCTTAGGTGGAGTTAAGAGTAGTCTATCATACGAGGAGTAGGCGACAATGCTGCTTGTGACGTGTCAGAACTTCTTTAGTTTATTATATATCTCGTTTGATCATGTAAGATTCTTAAACTGTAGTATTAGCTGTGTTAAATTATCTATTGATTGGGAACTATATAATGATGATGATCGTTGTCTTTTTTTTTTTTTTTTAATTTGGTGTTGCACTAAACTATGGAATGGTACTTCGAATATATTCTTGTTTTGTTTTATTCTAAAGACCCATGGGCATTGTTTTAAATTATTCAAAATGATATTATAAAATTTATTTATATTACTAAATACTAATAACCCTCACTTAGGGGTGTTACATGAACATACACCAAAAGTAAAATAAAGCCTTCTAATTTATCAATCAAAACCCAAGTCATATAAAGTGAATCAATTAAAACCATAGATTCTCTTACTTGAGCAATATAGCAAACATCTCATATGTATACATCCACTAACCAAATTTAACATAAATCCATCATTTTCTAACTACATAGCACTTCATGCCTCTTTAAAAGTCATCCAGTCAATCAAGTGTCTCATCAAAGCACTCAAATTAAACTTGAAATATTGAAAATTATAAAAGACACGTTGGATTGGATTGGATTGGATTATGAAATTAGGATCGGATTGGACTAGATGATATAGTATTATGTTGAATCCTATCATGGGCTTGGTGATCATCAGATTAGACTAAATTAAATATCATGATTTTTAAAAAAAAAAACAATTGTTTATTAAAACAATTATCATAATTGAATAAAAAAACTCTATGTAGATATTTTTTATTAATATAAATTAAAAACAATATAAAAAATTAAAAACAATATAAAAAATTAAAACTCATCCTCCCATAAAAAACCATTCTTGGTGGAAAAATATCATAATAATTTGAATCTCACTGAACAATTTTTTTCTCCACTGTCTTCTTCTTCGTTTATCAAATCTCAGTGGATGCCCTTTGCTTGACACAAAGCTCT
This sequence comes from Artocarpus hirsutus, assembly GCA_946598075.1. Taxonomy (NCBI): domain Eukaryota; kingdom Viridiplantae; phylum Streptophyta; class Magnoliopsida; order Rosales; family Moraceae; genus Artocarpus; species Artocarpus hirsutus. The sequence goes on from CAMOHE010053838.1 coordinate 49,894, forward strand.
TGTTGGAAACTTACCGAAATTGAAGTGGCATGCATGTTTAAAAAAGTTCCAGAAATTAGCTAAATGCAAACCTTTTTGGCATTCTTCTTCGACTTCAAGAATTCCAATAAATGATGGAAGCAGCAGAGACAGTGACAAACGATGACGATAAGGACCGAATGCGAACTGAGAGAACCTCTGAAGAGGAAGCGCAAGGGGCAAGAGTGAGACCATAGATTTCTCTGTCTTCCTCGAAAGCGAAGCAAGCCTAGAGGCCAGAGATTGTGACCAGAGCCGAGAAACTCTCTTCGGATCGAAGACTGGAACACGATGGAGAAGCGGAGGAGGAAAGTGGTGTGCACGAGATAAGCATCAGAATTTGAGGCTTCGTAGAGAAGCTTACATTGAAGGAGAAGATAGAGAAGAGGACAAAGAGAGAGAGGGGTAGTTTTTGGTTTGAGGCTTTGAAATCTACTACAGGTGACAGTTATCTGGGGAGAGAGGGTCGTGATTGATAGCGATCTATTGGAGGTAAGGTTCACAGGTGATGGCAGTGAGACAATGAGGGGGATGGGATTGACGGAGATCCGTAGCTATGGGTCTCCGATTGACGGGAGTTTTGGGTTCGAGAGTCGCAATTGGTGAACTGTCGGCATTGGCAGCTTCGACGATCTCCACGAATTGGTGGTCAGAGTGATGACAATCTTCGGCCATGGGTGGTGCCAGATGCTTGAGAATTGGTGGTAGATTGGGGCTATGGTTGAATGGGGTCCATAACTTCTATTCAAGCAGTTTATGTGCCTGCAGACGATTTGACCAATCTAGCTCTGGCCACGACATTTGCACGTTTAGATTCTACTACCGTACTATCAAGAGGATTGGCCGCCAAAGGCATCTATCCAGCAATAGATCCTTTAGATTCAACGTCAACTATGCTCCAACCTCGGATTGTTGGTGAAGAACATTAAGAAACTGTGCAAAGAGTTAAACAAACTTTTCAACGTTACAAACAGCACAAATCATTTTCAAAAGAAAAAAATTTGCAATCCTAACTAATCCCATGTTTTTGTTTGGGACAATTAATCCCACATCCATGGGATTATTTTGGACTGTTAGAATAAGTTATCCGGTCAATATCCAGTCTAAAATAAGCATCAAACATGGAACTAGGATAAATAATCTTAGTCCTAATCCTAATCTTGGGTAACAAGCAAGACCTAAAGGATTAAGACATGCAAAGATTACACCATCAAAATTGTAACCTTTTAAAGATTTGGCAACTTGACGAAGTCAAAAAGTGTTTCATGATATAAAATAGTTATATCAATTTCTCGTTGTAAATTAAAGTTTAAACACAAAAAGAAAGACAAACTCAGATTTAAATAAAATAGAAAAGAATAGTAGAAAATCCTACCTCACAAATTGAAGAATATGGGAAGTATTTTTGTAAAATATCTTGTGAGGTTTTGAAATAGGGTTTGCTATGAATGTTTTAAGGTGGGTGGTGTCAACTACCACCACCGGAGGTAGTGGCTCACAACGGGACAATGGTAGAGCTCCAGTGAGTCACAAAAGATGGTGAATTTACATGGGCAACATCGGTCTTGTTTTGTTCTCCCCTTTGCTCTAAGCTTTTACTTGAACTATTTAATTTAGGCTTGAAATGAAGGAGTTATAGAGTTTTGAAGCTTTGAATTTCTATGCAAGAAAGAGAGAGAACCGATAAAGAGAGAGAGAGGGAGAGTGTGTTGGGTGAGGGGAGAGTGTGTCAAGTGAGAAATAGGAGACGGAAAGAAAAAGAAGAAAAAAGATAAGAAAAGAAAAGAAAAACAAAAACAAAAAAGGAAAATAGTTAGGTTAGGTCATTTTTATAAAAAATAAACCTCTAAGATAAGCCCAACCTAAATAATGTAGCTTATGTCAGCTTTTAATTCAAAAAAGGCATCTGTTAAGTTAACACTTGATACTAAATTGAGAACTGCCACGTTAGTTTTAAATTGTTATTGTTAGTTATTGAGTTTTTAAACTTTGAATTTCTAAGCAAGCAAGAAAGAGAGAAAACCGATAAAGAGAGAGAGGGAGAGTGTGTTGGGTGAGGGGAGAGTGTGTCGGTAAGAAATAGGAGACAGAAAGAGAAACAAGAAAAAAGAAAAGAAAAGAAGAGAAAAGGAAAAACAAAAAAAGGAAAATAATTAGGTTGGGTCATTTTTATAAAATATAACACCTCTAAGATAAGCGCAACCAAAATAATGTAGCTTATGTCAGCTTTTAATTCAAAAAAGACATCTGTTGTATTAACACTTGATACTAAATAGAGAGCTGACACATTGTTGGGGTACAATTCGGACCGGCCCAAATTGTCCACGGGCCTAACGGCCAAATAATGGTGATCGAACGAATCGAATGAAATCAGCTCAATCGAATCGGCTATTCGTTTGGTTCGTTTGAATCGATTGCTTATTCTGAAAACTTTTCGTTCAAAGATGACCCACGCTCTTTCAGGCCATTGTTCGTCCAGATCGATCGTATCGATTCAACAGTTAATAGCACGATCTGATGGTTAAGACACGTCAAATCCTAGACCAAAACATGAGGAAGACGTGATTTTTGTAGCTAATCATCAACCGACACATGTCCCACTATTACAGCTATTCATAAGGCACTACCCTACTTTGCTTGACGGTTGATGACCACGATTCTATCTCATACTCTATATATAGGGGGAAGGTAGCTTTGTTGAGAGAGAGAAAAAACAGATGCTGAAACTCTGCCAATTTATTCTCTCATTTCCTTTGTAAACTTGTACTAATTGCTTTCATAGTGAACTACAGTGGGTGTAACTCTTTATTAACAGAGTGAACCACTATAAATTTTGTGTGTTCTTTTATTTCTGCGTTATTTTGTTCATTTTATCTTAATCTTGCATATATATCCAAGTGAACAGGTCGATTCAACGGTGATTTGAGGGCCCAAGTTTCTAATTACTTGATTTAAAATTCCAGCAATTTGATTGTAGACAAACCGTCTATAGTTTAGCACCCATCGTGGGTCGTTCAAGTCATCAACTCCAAGATCTAAAGACTCAGATTCAAATGGTGGACAATGTTGACAACTAGTGCACTCTAGAAACCACAGTGGAAGAGACGAAAGCATTCATTCAGGACAACCGACAAATGGAAACCCTTGTAGCAGAAGTGGAGGCTCTGAAGAAAACACTTCAAGTGCAAGCAGTTCGTTCTTGGGAACGCGACAAGAGAATGGAGCAACTGAGCAGTGAGAATTTGGCTTTGAGGAGCCAAATCAGCTATCAAAACTCCCAAATGGCTTCACAGTCGTATTATTGCCCGTATTATGGGTATTCAATGTTTCCAGCTTCATCTACAACACAGTGGCAATTTCAGACCCTACAACCTGGAAGACAGCAACATGCTCACAGCCTGTTTGAGAGAATTTAGCTGTTGTACTCTCCGTCGACCCCAGCACCAACAACTACACCGGTTGGCACAGCTACGACGACTCCAACAACTACAGCACATGCTAATGTGGAATACAAGCATCATAGCGAAGAGACAGACAGAAATGAAAGAGTGGAACCGACAAGTCGACAGGAAGCACCAGCTGTCAATCTATTGACCCCGGAGTCGATTCAATTAATGATGAGAGAAATGTTCGAGCAGAACTCCAAACTTGTAGAAGAAAAGATTGACGAGAAGGTTTCCAAAGCCATGAGCAAGACCCCGGCGTTGGATGACATCTCGAGAAACATTCAGGATGTCCTAATAACGAAGAGGATTACTTCAATAGTACCGCCTAAGTATGGGAACATTGTGTTCGCTTGCTTCGATGGAACCTCAGATCCAAAAGACCACTTGCTGCAATACAAGAATGTGGTCAGCGCTACTAGTATTCCTGACTCGATCCTCGACGAGATGATGTGTGAGCTATTTGCTTAATCGCTCAAAGGCCCAGCTCTTCGATGGTTCAGCAACCTGCCAATGGGATCGATCGACAGCTTTGAAGAACTGGGAAACCAATTCGTCAAAGCATATTTAGTACATATCAAAATGGGAAAAACGACCAAAGATTTATGGTCTGTTGTTCAAAGCACAAGCAAGTCGCTGCGGGCTTACATTAAGTGATTTAGTAGAACACTCTTTGAGATTTCAGATTTGGAGGATGAAACAGCCCGAGAAGCACTGAAGAAAGAACTTATGCACAGGTCATCTTTCAAAAATAGCATTTGTTCCGACTACCCACAAATGATCCAGGAAGCATTGAACAAAGCTAAAGGATGGATTGACCTAGAAGAGGAAAACGAAATGTGCGAATGAGAGTTCACGAGAACAAAGGGTCAAAACAGGTGGAACCAGAAGCAGCAGTAGCAACCAAACCGACGAGGACAGACAAGAACACCGCCCAAGAGAGAATGGAGGTGGAAAGATGAGAGGCCTCGATCCACGACAAGACCCATGTCACCACCAAAATATGCCATAAGCATATCGCCATTAGAACTAGTCACTCAGCTTGAGGGAAAAGATTATGTCCGATGGCCAGGCAAACTGGCGCCAAGCCATTCACGCAACCGGTCAAAATACTATAAGTTTCATCGAGACACGGGATACCTGACAATCGACTGGAAAGCATTACGAACGAAGATTGTGGAGCTTTTCAAGAAAGGGCATTTGAGAGAGTACCTCTCTGAACTGGAAGGAAGACATATGGGCTTGACAAGGAACGAAGAGGGCGAAGGAATGAACAAGCCGAGGAGAAGACGCCATCACCACCGCCAGTCAAGAAGGTAATAGGAACCATTTGTGGAGGCTCGATTTTCAGTGGCGATTCAATGAATCAGATGAAATCCCATCAAAGGAAAATGAATCAAGCAACCACAAGCTCTACTCATGGCGACCACTTTGAATATGAAATTTCATTTCACAGTGACGAGACGTTTGGGCTCGACTCCTCACACGATGATGCACTTGTATCAAATTCAATGTCGCGAACTGTGAAATAAGTAGAATTCTGGTTGACAATGGAAGTTTAACCAATATCCTTTTCCTCTCGACGTTGAAAGAGATGGAAATCAATGAGGAGGAAATCAAGAAGTCACCAACGTCATTGGTTAGATTCAATGGTGAAGCGATAACAGTGATTGGGAGGATCAAGCTTCTAGTCTACGAAGCAGGAGAGAATAAGTTGACCAATTTCCTGGTCATGGATTGCCCATCCGAGTATAACATTATTTTAGGAAGGCCTTGGATACATACCATGAAAGCGGTCCCTTCGACATACCACCAAACAATCAGATTCCCGATGAAGCGAGGCTTTGGGAGGTTCAAGGAAGACAAGAGGTAGCAAGGAGCTGTTACGTCACAGCCATGAAGCAAAAAAAGCCTTATAGCAATTACAGATGAACAAGTAGGATGAAGCAGACAAACAAAGCTATGTCGAATCAGTTCTGGAGCAACTTGATGAAATCCAAATCGACCCACAAGATGAAAGACATACAGTGAAGATTGGGTCGCAGCTCGATGAGGGTACAAAAACCCAAATAATAGATTTCCTAAAAGCTAACACTGATTGTTTTACTTGGTCTCACTCATATATGCCTGGAATCGACCCAAATATAATCTCCCATCGACTAAACGTCGACCTAGAACACAAACCAGTCTGGCAAAAGAGAAGGACACTCAAAATCGAGCAAAACAACATGGTTAAGGACGAAGTGAGGAGATTACTTGAAGCTGGCTTTATACACCCTATCCAGTATCCCCGATTGGCTTGCTAATGTGGTAATTGTGAAGAAGAAAAATGAGAAGTGGTGCATGTGTGTCGACTTCACTAACCTTAACAAAGCTTGCCCAAAGGATAGCTATCCATTGCCTCACATCGATAGACTCATCGACGCTACAGCTGGGCATGAGATTTTAAGCTTCCTCGATGTATTTTCTAGCTACAATCAAATCCTACTGCACCTTGATGACCAAGAAAAGACTGCCTTTATAATAGAATAGGGGATTTTTTGTTTCAAAGTCATGCCTTTTGGATTGAAGAATGCGGGAGCAACTTACCAACGACTTGTTAACATGATGTTCGAGCAACAGATTGGTAAGAATATGGAGGTTTACATCGATGACATGTTGGTTAAATCTCTGCAAGCTCATCTCCACATTCAACATTTGCAAGAATGCTTCGACGTTCTCCTAAAATATGGCATGAAGCTGAATCCAAAGAAATGCACTTTCAGAGTAACGAGCGGCATGTTCTTGGGATATCTCGTTACAAAACGAGGAATCGAGGCGAGTCTTGATTAGATTAAAGCTTTCCAATTAATGTCTTCCTCGAGAACAAAACAAGAAATCCAGAGACTAACTGGATGAGTAGCATGTTGAGTCGATTTATTGTAAGATGCTCTGACAAATGCCTGCCTTTTTTCTAGTTACTCAAAAAGAATAGAAAGTTTGAATGGACCGAACGGTGCAAGTCAGCATTCCAGGAACTGAAGAAGTATTTGACAACTCCACCAATCCTGTCGAAGCCAAAATAGGGCGAACTGCTCTATTTATACATGGCGGTTTCAGAGATGGTAGGAAGTTCAGTACTTGTTCGAGAAGATGATGCAGTCCAAAAACCAGTATTCTTCGTGAGCCACACCCTGTTGGGCACTGAAACAAGGTATTTAATCATCGAAAAGCTCACACTTGCACTTGTCATGTTGGCCCAAAAACTCCGTCCTTACTTTCAGGGACATACTATTGTGGTGCTGTCGTTGTACCCGATGAGAACAATTTTGCACAAGCCTGACGTGTCTAGTAGAATAACAATGTGGGCATCGAACTGACAGAGTTTGACATCGAGTATAAACCTCAGACAGCATTGAAGGCCCAGGTGCTCATAGACTTCGTTGCTGAACTGACTAACTTATAGGGCTAAAGGACAAGAATCAGGAGCATGGATTATGCAAGTCGACGGGTCGAGCAATGAAAAAGGATCAAGAATAGGAGTAATTTTGAAGTCCCTAATGAGAGAGGAGATTGAACAGAGCTTTCAATTGGGATTCAAGGCTACTAACAACGAAGCCAAATATGAGGCCGTGCTAGCTGGAACAAGGCTTGTTGCTGCATTAGGGGCTACTAAGCTTCTTCTGGAAAGCGACTCCATGCTGGTCGTTAACCAAGTAAATGGATAGTTCAAAGCACGAGACGAGAAGATGCATCTGTACTTAAGTTTAGTCAACAAACTGAAGGCACAATTCGATCATTTTGAGATCAAGCATATACCACGAGAACACAACTCCAAAGCTGATGCACTGGCTAACTTAGGATCATCCGTCGAAGTAAGCAAGAGGAGGACAATCCCTTTGGAACTAATTGACAGACCTAGTATTGCACCAGTCGAGAACACTAGCTATGTCAATCCTAGGGATGATTGGAGAATGCCCATCCAGATGTACATTAATGAAGGTTGGCTTCCTGAAGATAGGCAGACTACGAGAAAGATTAAAGTGCATGCTGTAAGATACTGCTTGATAGATGGAAAGTTGTATAGGCACTCTTTCACAGGACCTTATCTTCAGTGTCTCGGAGAAGATGAGATCGAGAAAGTAATTAGAGAAGTACACAAGGGATCATGTGGAAATCATTCAGGCATAAGGTCATTGTGCAACAAGGTGAAGAGGCAAGGATTCTATTGGCCGACCATGTAGAGCGATTGTGAAAACTTTGCTCGTAAATGCGATAGCTGCCAAAGGCATGCTCCTACCATACATCAACCAGTAGAAGATCTTTCTTCAGTCAGTTCACCATACCCTTTCATGAAGTACTCAATGGATGTCATCAAACCGTTTCCTCCGGCCCCAGGGCAAGTGAAGTATTTGCTCATCCTCACTGATTATTTCTCCAAATAGGTTGAAGCTGAAGCCTTTGCCGACATTAAAGAACGAGATGTCAAAAGATTTATTTGGAGGAATTTCTTTTGCCGATTCAGAGTCCCACGAGGGAAAGTCACTGACAACGGCTCTCAATTTGTTTCGTCGTCTTTCAGGAAGTTTTTGCCGTGATTGGGATATTATTTTTAGCTTCTCAACTCCAAGATACCCGTAAGGAAACGGACGAGTAGAGGCAACGAATAAGACAATCGTAAAGAATCTGAAGAAGAAACTCGAGGCAAGAAAAAGGCAATGGGTCAAGGAACTCCCGATGGTGCTATGGGCCTATCGAACGACTCTAAGAAGGGCAACCGGCGAATCCTCTTTTTTGCTTGTGTATGGAATAGAAGTCTTTTTTCCTACTGAGATAGTTGCATAGGATCTGCGAGTCGATTACTCTCTGCTAAACGAAGCAAAAAATGATGAGATGATGCAGGATGCACTAGACTTTGCCGACGAAAAGATGGACAAAGCTTTCTATCACCTTGGTTGCTACCAGCAAGCTACAGCCAAGTATTACAACCAGAAGGTCAAGCATAGAAAATTCATGGAAGGAGAACTCGTGCTTAGAAAAGTCTTTCAGAATACTAGAGAGGCCAACGCTGGAAAGTTGACGGCTAATTGGGAAGGACCTTATCGAATACGGTCAGTTGTTCGAGAAGAAGTTTACAAACTCGAGAAGCTAGATGGATCCTACATAATGAAAAGCTAGAACACGAATCATTTGAGGAAGTATTATCTATAATATTTTGATTTCGTTTTGTTGTGTAATTGAACTACGTTTGACTTGATCCCTGTACATAGGGTACGTAGGCAGCTCGTGTACAATATAAACGAGTGCAGTCGCTTTATTATTCTGAATTTTATTCCCCCGAAATGCATTGACAAGTTCTAATTTTAGGAACCAAAGCTAAGCTTCTTTGACTTTGGACTAGACTAGATCGATCCGAACTCGTAAAAAGCCATTTTCAAGGTTCTTCAGGCTCGACTAGATCAACCCAAACTCTCTGAACGCCATCTTCATGGCTCTTCAGACTCAACCATATCGATCTAAACACTACTAACGCCATCTTCATGGCTGAACTTCAGACTCAATTAGATCGATCTGAACCCATCAAACGCCATCAGACTTGACCAGATTGATCTGAACACTACTAATGCCATCTTCATGGCTGAAACTCGATCAGATCGATCTAAACCCATCAAACGCCATCAGACTCGACCAGATCGATCTTAATCCTTCGCTTGACATCAAACTAAGTTTATGTCTCATCGGACTCGACCAGCTTGATCCAAACTCCCAAAAGCCTACATGGTATGAACTTTGGACTCGACCAGCTCAATCCGAACTCCCAAAAGTAGTGGCTCAACTTCAGACTTGACCAGTTTGATCCAAACACCAATATTTTGCTATCTTCAACTTGATCGGCTCGATCTGAGCCCTCATTTGTTTCCTTTGGAAATCGTACTGTAGTCTCGACTTGCTCGATTTGAGCTCAGTCATTTCGGCCTAAGCAAATTGGACCAAAATTTAATTGTTCTACTGTCATCATGCTCGACCAATTTGGTCCTAACGAATGTGACTTGTTATCTCGTCGACTTATTTTTGATCACCCGACTCTTTCTTAAATGGCTTTTTGGTTTTGATTTGTTTGACCCTAATTTATACTAACAGGATTTATTCGCGCCATCGTCATGGCATTAGTATGATTGGGCAGACTCAATACACGTTTAGTCGAATGTGTCTGCTAAAATACGTTGCATTAAAACACGAGATAAAAAGCAAAATCTCAGTATTATCCAAAGAAGAAATTCATTAAAAGAAAAGAAACTGTTCAGTACAGATCAAACCAAGAATGGTACATGCTTTTTCTATTCTCCACTCCTCAAGTTAAACATTAACCCCTTCTGTTGTTGGTTCAGTAATGGGAGGGACTGCGAGCTCTTTACTTGGAATCACGAAGGTCTCAGACGCAGGGGTAGAAGGCTGAACAGGAAGATCTTGATACGCCGGCTTGACCACTTGGACGTCTGAATCTTCCAATGCTAACAAATCTTAGAGGTCTCTAATTTCCTGGTCGATCGCATCTATGATGAGTTGACCATACTTGATCTCTTGTAGGGTCTCAAGCCGTGCCTTGAAAGAAGAGGTGCCATGGGCCTCGAGCAACTACTCCTTTATTTCTTCAGTATCCTTGTCTTTCGCAAATACGTTCTTCTTTAGGCCATCGTTTCCTTCCTCCAAAAGTCGAACGTTACTCGACAAGTTTAGCACTTTCCCATTCGCCCTATTTAACACATCGGCTGCGTCATTGAGCTCTTTCCATTTGCTATCCCTCTCAGACTTCATCTCCTTGAGCTCTTCCCTAAGCTCCTTAATCCTCAACATCTCCTGTTCAAGTTTGTGAGCTGCTTTGTTCGCAAAAAGATTATGGAACATGAGAGCCTGTGTAATGAAAAAGTTGTTGGCGTTAGTCGATTCAAACGAACTCATTTAAATTTTATAAAAATTACGATTTTACGTGTCCTAACGTAGCGGCCGACTTGTTGTACAGCATGAAAACAGTTTTTCGCCAAAGACCTCCTCGTCTTTATCGAAGTAAAATTTCACTGCTGCTCTTATCGCAACCTCCCTATCTTGAAGAATGCTGACGTCCTCTAAGACATCCAACGTTTTCTTTGGAGTTGATGATTGGACATCTTTGGCTGGAACGGGGGGCTCAGTTCCCTTTCTTTTCTTCGATGGAGGAGGCTGAATATCAAACGAAAGAGGAGGCAGTTCAGGCTATTCGATCGGTAGGGTCATCTCCTTCGGTGCTAAAGACTCGCCAGCTTCGGCCCTCCTTTGCTTCGCTGTTTTATCCGCACCCTTCTTCTTCCTCATCTCACCCAAGGAAGGCAACGTTACCTTCATGGCTGATAAAGCGACTTCTATGAGATGAACGTCTTCGTCAGACAGTGGGGTAATATATTTTGATGGACCGTACAGCCGCTGAAGTGCATCGCGGCATACAAAGACCCAATCAACTCATTTTGGAAATTGACTAGGAATACCTGATGGGATGTTCTTGAAATTCTTTCAAATCGATGACTTCCCAAGTCGATCGAGTTTTGATATTTTAGCCCAAGTCTGATCTTTTAATGCGAGCAGTGCTTTCAGTTTCCCTTGGAACCTCTCGTCGATTGGAGCCGGGTGGTTTATCTCGTAATCTGCAAAGAAAAAGCATACTTGAGATCAGTTGAAATTTCTACTTGAAACAGTCACAAGGATTGAAACTCACCAATATAACCGAAAGCGAATGGAAAAGGGATTCGAGTAGTAAGCTCTAAGGAATTGCGTTGATTGACATAAAGAAGTATTATTTTTCTCAATGTCTGTCCGCGTTAACGAATTCGGCTATAAGTTACTTTGACTGTTGGTAAACAAAGTAAAAGCGACCCAGGTTTTTACTGTTTGGCTTCAAATAATAACATCGAAGAAAATCGTATATGTTGAAGTCAATCTTGGCCTCTTCGACTAGGACGATCAATGCTATCAGAAGTCGAATTTCGTTCGGCATAAGCTGCATCATAGAGATATCGAAGTGATCAACTATCTCTACCATGAACTCGGGGATTGGCAACCGGAGGCCGAGCTCAAACCATTTGCTGTACATGCAAAACCAGTTGTCATTTTGTGAGTCAGCCCATTCGCCCGGATAAGGAAGTCGAATCTCTATAGCAGGCGGGACCCCATACTTCGCCCTTATCATTTTGAGGTCTGCCTCTGTCAAGAAAGACTCTGGATTCTTCGTAAAAAATGAGATCCCTTTGGTTGGAGAAACATATTTCCTTCTTTCGATCGATTCGACGTCGTCGATTATCCTCGAGGGTCCAGCTGGCTGATTCCTTTCTATCATTTGGCTTGATGCCTCTTCGCCTGTCTTAGCCCCGGCCATCCTTGCACTGGATTCGATCAAGCTTTGTTGGCAGATCATTTCATCCACCTCTCTTTCGTCGCTACTCGACCAGGGATCATCTCCACTGCTAGAGCTCGAGTCAATGACTACTGCCTTCGACATTTCTATGGAAACGGGATTGCCCAAGGAAATCTAGTGTTTCTAAGATAAAAAAGACACAGGATCCTAAAACTTGAAGGCTTCAAATAGTTCTTGAGTACTTTATGGTCGCGACAGCCAAACAAGCCCAACAGTCATTGATTTTTCTCAGGAAATGAAGCGCGTTTAGCATCAAAATGCTCGAAATCGAGAGAAAAAACAAGATTATGGAAGGAAAATTACAAGAAAAATAAGAGAAAGGAAGAAATTCTTGCCTAAAAGATCTAAAGAAACCGAGAAAGACGGAAGGAAAATTGCCTTGAATTCCAAGAGAGAGAAACAGAGTGAAGAAGTGAGGAAGAAAATTGAGTTATAAACCTTTTGAGGGCACCAAATTGATGGTTGGGATTGATTCGGAGCCATCTGATCCAAAGGCTAGGGTTGCACGTCTTTTCAAGTTCCTGCTCAAACCGAGGCGGTGTCCTTTCGAATCAGACGCGTGCGTCAGCATTGCAGTGGTTATTAATGAGCTGCCAATTGCATAAGAACACGTTTTGCAGGTAATTAATTGTCATGATTTCCCAAAGAAAGGTAATGATTCCAGCACGGATGAAAAGATATCCAAGTCACGTGCAATCGGTTTCAAAGCTTGATCTTCACTCCTGTAGTCCATAACATAGGACAAAGGAGTGGGGGGCTAACTATTGGGGTACAATTCGGACCGGCCCAAATTGTCCATGGGCCTGGCGGCCCAATAATGGTGATCGAACGAATCAAATGAAATCAACTTAATCGAATCGGCTATTCGTTTGGTTCATTTGAATCGATTGCTTATTCCGAAAACTTTTCGTCCAAAGATGACCCGCGCTCTTTTAGGCCATTGTTCGTTTGGATCAATCGTATCGATTCGACGGTTAATAGCACAATCTGATGGTTAAGACGCGTCAAGTCCTAGACCGAAACATGAGGAAGACGTGATTTCTACATCTAATCATCAACTGACACGTGTCCCACTATTACAGTTATTCACAAGGCACTATCACACTCCGCTTGACGGTTGACGACTACGATTCTATCTCATATTCTATATATAGGGGGAAGGTAGCTTTGTTGAGAGAAAAAAAAAAAAGATGCTGAAACTCTGCCAACTTGTTCTCTCATTTCCTTTGCAAACTTGTACTAATTGCTTTCATAGTGAACTACAATGGACGTAGCTCTTCATTAACAGAGTGAACCACTATAAATTTTACGTGTTTTTTTATTTCTGCATTATTTTGTTCATTTTATCCTAATCTTGCGTATATATCCCAGTGAACATGTCCATTCAACAGTGATTTGAGGGCCCAAGTTTCTAATTACTTGATTTGGAATTCCAGCAATTTGATTGTAGCACACATTAGTTTTAAATTGTCGTTATTAGATGTGAAAATTCGGAAGGAGAGGAGATAATCAGTAGTAAACACCAAAAGAAAATGGAATAGCATTGTAAGTTCTTTGTTTAAAACTCGGAAACGAGTGAGAAACAACTCATTCCACAAAACTCCCTTTGACAAGACATAGAAAAAGTCATATATAGCTTCAGAAAATACACCTCGTCAGTGTCTAAATGCTCTCAGATCTGTAGCATAGAAGATTTTTCATGGGGGAAAAAAGAAAAATGAAGGTTAGACACCAACAAAATAACACAGCAGGGCTAATTTACATGGTATTGGGCGCAGTGGCTTGTGAAAAAGTGGAAGTCATGGTGATAAACATTAAGTTGCCTCAACCATGAATCTGCAGCATTGCAGAGATTGACTATCCTTTCATAATCAGATGCTTCTTGCTTTAACCATAGATCTCCTTCCATCTTGTATGTTGCTATCCCGAATGGAGGAAGACATATTCTACGGGAGATATCTGCTGCCGATTTCTCTTCCAGCACCGTTTCCTGGTTGACACCATTGTCTTCATCTGTGAAGGCAACTATGCATGAGAAGAAAAAAATCCCTAAGACTGTAGAACGTTTCATCGACAGATACTGGCTAAGGACGCTATTGTTTTGACATTGATGATCAGGTTCATGACTATAGTAACCTAAATTTATATGTCAAGAAAAAAGTTAAAAGGAACGATCTTGACAAGAAAATTACTGTTTACTAGAGATTGAGCATATCAAAGAGACCGATCAGAATGCCAGCAAGAGTATATGAAAAAACTTTCAAAATTGTGTAAGACTCCTGATTTTAGAATACTTTACTACAAAGTCCATTTTAGCAAAATTCTCCTTTATAGACAAATAATGCCACTGCAGTTGTATCAAACAAGTGACAACTATCTGAGTTGTTCCACCTTGTCTTAAAAGGAAATACTACCAGCACAAGTGTCTAGAAAATGATATATCATATATGTATAATATGTAGCTCAAGGAAATGTATGTTAATAGAATGTGGGAAGGGACATGATCTCCGCTCGAAACAGTACGGGAAAAAAAGAGCAGGGTGTCGTATACCTTGGAAAGACGACGACAAAGTGTGATAAGTGAGGAAACTTGTTGACAAGTCCTTTTCATTTTTTTGGCCTGGGATATGATATATTGGATACCTGTTGAAACGGTGAAATTGAGAAATGCATATTTATTCACTGAAAGCAAGAATTAAGGATTGCTTCATTTGATCAAGTAGGCAGATCATTGAACACCAATTTGTAGGATAAACACTATTGCCCAGGCTGAGCTAATCATGGATTAGGGTCGGCGGCCGCCCCCTTGAATTTTTTTTCCTTTCAACTTTGTTCATAAAATTTTATAGAAATCATATTTCACCACCCTAAAATTATACCCCGTCCTTCAAAAAATTATATTTCGCCTCCTGAAATTGTACTTGGCATCCCCGACTAATTTTTTTTGGCTCCGCCCTTGCTTCACATGTTACAAGGGACAATAGTCACGCTTACCAAGCAACAGCCATCCAACTTGCTGGGGAAAGATCCACACTCTTGAGAGACATTATTGCAGGATGAGCATGAGCTAACTCGGTTATCTACAGGAAAAACGATGGTAACAATTGCGAAAATGCAACATTAATTAATCACGAAACGCAAGAAAATCAACGGATTGAAACAGCACATCAAAGGCATTGGCTTTGAGGCGTGCTTAATTACCTTGTCTACCAGTGGAGGCCTCCAATAAGGAGAAGATATCTCGACGTGATGCAAGTAAAGGCATCCGAATTTTTCCTTTGCTGGCCATGAAGTCTCCAAGTCAAAGCTGGAATCCTCAGAAACAACGCTCCAAGCCTTACTGGAAATGTTGCTAAAAGACCTAGACAATTTATCACTCCCGCTATCGTCGCTCCATGAGTCGCTTTCAAATCCCGTAGGGTTACTGTCCTCTTTTTGATTCCTACGGAGGAGCAACGCAGTATAGGAAACCTTGATCTTTTAATCCCTAATTATAACAAATAAATTGAACTCCAAATTCGTAGCAAATGTTTAAAGTGGCAGTCAAACCTGGAAGCAACGATGGATTTATCACAGTAGATCTGGATAGCGGATAAAAATGGAGCGTAGTATTGTAAAACAGTTTCGCCATTCTTCAAAAGCACTGGAGTGCCAACACCAAAGGCACTCCATTCACTATAACAGTCCCAAAGATCTCCAAGTGTGAAATATTCAATTTTATCCTTGCAATGTGGCTGCCAGAAGCTATTTAGGCCGTTAATGCAACTCTGAAAATATCAAGGCAGAGAGGGAAGAACCAAGGTGAAAATTGATTAGGTCAAACACACTAGTAAATCTTCCTTTTTTTTTTTTTTTTTGAGGTAACACACTAGTAGATCTAAATGAAATGTAGTAGTTGCCATTAAGTATAGTCAGATACAAACAATTTCATGTCTTACTTGTATGATTGCATCTCTATCAATGAGAGGGGTACATAAACATTAGATGCATTATCCAGAATTGAAAGCAAAGTTGTCACTTTTTTTTTCGTCTTTGGAGGCAATCCTTTGTTGCTAGTTTATCAGCGTCTCGATCTGATATCGGGCCAAAGCTAACTAAGCGAAAGTACCAGCCGGTAAAATTCGCGTTAGGTCAACCTCTTTGGTACGGAAGAATTTGAAAAAGATGCCAAAACAAAATTTCAATCGAGAAAATGATTTTTTTTTTTTCACCAAAAAAATACGTTTTTTTAAGCAGAAAAACTGTCTCAATTTTTTTTAAGAAGATAAAAAAAAAATTGTAACAAGATAAGAAACCCAAACAGAATAGAAAAAAACTGGAGTCGTTTTCATGTCTAAAAAACTTATTTTTTGGTGTTAAAAAAAGACAAAAAAATAAAAGTCATTGACCAAAAAAATTTTTAACAAAAAATCATTTTTAAAAATCCACCCTTCGCCACTGCCTTTCATGCTGTCTCTTTCTCTATCGCACCGCTTTGTGGTGTGTGGGCCGCTCTCAGAGCGTACCCGAAGATAAAATTTAATCCATTCTCCAACTATGCTATCCTCGGTGACGAATTATTTGCTTTAGATTGGTGTATATTAATTTTATTGATTCTTTGGATAAGAGGCCACAGTGCATAACTTATAACCATCGCACTTCTCAGTCACATTATATATTTTATTTTTTAATCATACAAAATTCGATTAATATAAACTGTAGGGTAGAATTTATACTTTGCTACTGAAATTTGCTATCATTTGAGTATTAATGCAACCAATATCAAGTCAATCGCTCCCCAGTCCAGCTATTTTACCAAAAAAAAAAAAAAAAAAGGAAGAAGGAGGAGAAAAGAAAGAACTCCCTTGCTCAACAAAAGAAAAGAGAACAGAATAAAATTAGAAAAAATGCTTTATGCTTTTTTTGAAGAGGAAAAAAATGTCTAATGCTTTTTATTGATGGCGAAACTCTAAAGGAACAGAAAATCTTTTTTATTATAACTTTACCATTTATAAAACTGAGTCACAGTTTATTACATTGTATATTTTTTAAATTAAGTTTCACTTTTTATTAATAAAATATCATAACCTTCTAGGTTAAATAAAATTGACGAAAGAAAAATAAAAAAAGCCAACGCCTAAATTATCTGCAATCCAAAATTAACACGTGGCTTTTGAGTGGCACAAACATGATGCCATCTGTACGTGTACAAAAATCCAGCTTAAAACAATTCCGAAATAAACCCATAAAATCCAATGGAAAAATAGAAACAGAATATGCGAAGCATCTTGTAAAGGAACAAGGGCGGCGCCCTGCACTGAACCAAATTTATCCGTTCATCCGTATTTGTGAGAAAATTTAACTCGGTTAGGTCCACTGATTAAAAACATGTGTGATGTAACAGCAAATTAAAAGCTAAAATGAATTCCCAAAAAATAAAAAAAAGAAGAAAAGAGACACATTTTCTAATTTATTTTTAATGAACCTACATTAACAGAATACTCAAACCTCACCATATAGAACATATTCAGTGTAAACAGCACAAAAAATACAGATTTTGCCAGGGAAAAAAAAGAAAAATAGGACTCGATGGTTCGATGTTTCTAACCAATAAATAATATAAAACTCACATAAAATATTTAACAGATATAATTCAGACCTTTTTTTTAGTTATATATAGTGTAAAATTTTAACATGCTACAGTAATAATAAAAAAATCGCTACAATATAAAGCTTTTATATGTTATAGTAAAAATAATTCTGACCAACGGTTCTAAACATCCTGTCAAACACCTTATTAATATTTATGGTAAAAAATAAACAATTATTACAATGTAAAACTTTCATATGCTATAAAAATTTTTAACCAAAATTGATTCTAACAATTGGTGTTCACCACCCTTCCCAAACATCTATAAAAGTATATAAATTATATTTATAGTGTAAACATCACCAAAAGAAAAGAATCTTTTGCCGGAAAAATCAAACCCAAATTGCAGAGATTATAAGGAACAAAAAAAAAAAAAAAAAAAAAAAGAACAGAGAGAGAGAAGAAGAATGAAGAAAACCTGAGGAAGAGTTGTTGAAGGAACTGAGGGAGTCACGCGTTGAAGAAAGCGTTCAAGATTGGAGTGCCCGGTTGTTGTTGTAGCAGAAGACATTGCAGTTGTAGCAGTTCTCTCCCCTTTCAACACTGCTGAGACGATCGTCAATCATATTCCCACTCATACATGGAAGAACAATCAAGGAAAAAAAATTCAAGCCTCTTTCCTTGAATAATTCTTCTCGCCCAGAAAAAATAAATAAATAAATAAACCACTACTTATTCTGGTTGCTTTACCACTTAAATATAATTGCAAGGAAAAACCAGTTGAAAAAGAAATAGCAGACAAACGAAGCTCGGTTTCTCTTTCCAAAAATTGTACGTTAAATGGGCAGGAAAGAAACATTTAGAAACGTTAATCAAGTGACAACACTCGTTTCGCTTACCTTTTTATAAAAAGAAAACTTTAATTAATCGAAAAGCATCGACATGAAACGCTCGCTCTTCCATGGCACAAACAAAACGAAAGAACCAAAAGGAACTTTCAAAATATATTAATTAGACCAATTATAACTTCAAATCACGAAACTGGTTTTTTTTTTTTTTTCCTCTTTTCTACGTTATTTCTATCTGCGTTTGGGACCAGCAGTTCAGATGCAGTTTATAAAAGACATAAATAACAAATGAAAATTCGATATTTTTATTTTTTACCTCATATTTTTTAGGTTATTAAATTTTATACCCTGTATTTTAAACTTTAATATTATTGTAAATTTTTATTTAAATTTATGTTAAGTTTTTTTTTATTAAAGTTTAATTTTGATTTTATAAAAAATTTAAACGCCTTTTATATATTAAAATTTTTAGTTTTTTTTAATTTTTTATTTTTTTAAGAGTGTTTAGATTTGTTTATAGTTAAAATTAACTGTTGATCGAAAGCAATATAAACAATTTGCCATTAATTTAAAATAAAAAATATAAAATTATTAAAATTTAAATTATGAGATAAAATTTTTCGATAACAAAAAAATAAAAATATGATACTTGAAAACTAAAAAGAAAAAAGAAAAAGCCAGTGCATCCTCAAAAAGAAAGGCGGGGGCTGTGTGGGAGTACGTTTCGCCGCGTGTTGTGGCAGTCGAGTATTTGTCGTTTTGCTTCATTTTGTTTTTCTTTCCCTTGTTTTGTTTTATTTTTTAAATTTTCTTTTGACAATTTGGTGCTTTGGCGTCGCTCGTAATCCAACACGTGTCTATGTTCACCTAATTAAGCCTGATTCAGTCACGTGGCCTATCTTTGGATTTTTCGACAAACACGGCCGTGTAATTGTCTGTAGGTGTCTTGTCCTGCTGTTTCTTATCCGCTCTCGCCCCGTTTTTCTCATGTCCAAACAATTTGTCATGAAAAATCATGTTTACCGTACAGTTATAATTTTAGTATTTATAAAATTTTAAACCTTAATATAAAATGTAATTTATTTTTAAATTGTTTTTGATTATTTTATTAACAATCAGGTTATAATTTTTTTTAGGTTAAATAAGATTGTTTATTTGTGATAGGAAAAGAAATAAAAAGAAATTGTCACATAGCAGTTTTTAAAGGGAAATTTCTACAGTGTCGGGGCCCTTTCTTACGGCCCCCATGCAATGAAATATGGTGACGACACATGGGAAATTAAATAAGGGGACAGAATGGCAGCCGATTGAGTAGGAAAAGGGTATTTAAGGGAGAAACAGGTATTGGAATATGAACAAAAATAATAAAAAAAATTAGAATTATTTTTATATTTGTCTTTGAATTAGGTTATTTATGTTACTTTTCTACTTGACTTTCAAAATGTACCATTTAATCCTCTCAAATTTTATTTCGTTAGTAAGTATTTCCCTTTCATCCAACCCTGTTAGTTTTTAGATGGTTTTTTATAAAGTATTTTATTTCCCCCAACTATGTCACTTATGCTATTTTTTCCCTTAACTTTTAAAATGTTTTACTAGGTCTTTTTTTATCAAGTAACTTCCTTTCATACAATTCTACTTGGCTAATCTATTGACTTGTTTTTCTTCCAACCTTACAAGACCTCCGTGTTAAAGCAATCGTTTCCATAACTTACACATGAATATTTTTATAATGTCTGATTCATACATATATGCAAAGAAAATTCAAGAAAAGGTTCTTTACAAGAAATTGAAACAACATATTCTTTATTTTTTGAAAAAAAAAAACTTCAAGAGCTATATTCTTTTAAAGAATTTTGTGGCTTTTTTCTCCCTAAGCTATTTTATATGGTTGGAATTACCTATTACTAAAATAATACTTTTTCCTTGAGCTCTTTTTAGCTTAATCTATTTTTCCCCTTAAACTTTTTTTTATGTTTGGGTATGTTCCCTTAAGGTTAGAAGAAAAAAAAAATTGACTTGTAAAGCTCAACAAAATTGGATGGAAGAAGGTTATTTGTTAACAAAAAAATTGGGGCATGTAGGGCTAGTTTTGGCATTGTTGTGCTGTATTGCGCACCAAAAGTAAGTAAGTGTTTGGTAAATTTTTTTCAAAGCTGATGTGAGGACCAGAAGTAGAATTGCAGGTGTTTGGTAAACTATGTATAAAATTGTTATAGAGATGTATAATCACAAAAAAAGACATATTTTACTGAGCATATTTATAGCTTTAGTTTTTATTAGTTTTAATTAGATTTAAAAAATTAAATCACTCTAGTTTATAACGTGATATTTGAGCATAAAAAGTGATATTTGATTTATTTCTAATATTTATTTTAATATTCGAATATATTTCTAAGTGTATCTCTAATACATTTTGTTTTCAGCAAAACGTATTATTTGATTTATTTCAATTTGTTAAAAAAATAGGTAGATTGAGAATTATATATTATTATTAAGGTTAGTCAAGTAATTTTAAATTATAAAAGCAAAAGCTACTGTAAGAAAGCAACTCCTAGGTTGCTTCTCAACTTTTTGCTGCTGGGCAACAGTTTTTGGAAGCAAATTTTCAAAAGCAGAGTTTATAAAACACCTTAAACTACTGTAGGCGGTTATATAAGCTCAAAGCAACCTTAGGATCAATGCCAAATGGACTCATAGTCACACATTTTGAAAGTCGAAGTAAAAATGACACAAGTGACATAGTTTGGGAGGAAAATATAAAAATATTTAAAAAAAAAACTGTCTAAAAACTAACGAAATTGGATGGAAAGAGAGAACCTGCTAACAGAATAAAGTTTGAGGGGATTAAGTGGAATGT
The DNA here is from genome assembly GCA_946598075.1 of Artocarpus hirsutus. Lineage (NCBI taxonomy): Eukaryota > Viridiplantae > Streptophyta > Magnoliopsida > Rosales > Moraceae > Artocarpus > Artocarpus hirsutus. The sequence continues at coordinate 71,054 of CAMOHE010053838.1, forward strand.
ATTAAAAATCAAGAGGTATAGTGACATAAGTGAGATAGTTTCCCTCATTTCTCTTAATTGATTTATACATTCGATTCCTTAAATCTCCCCCACTTCTTTAGTTATCTCTCAATACTTTAATTTTTAATATTTTTTCCTTTGATTCTTTCCATGATGTTTTGTTACTTTCTTGTTTTCGTTTACGTTTACTCCTCCTTAAATCTCGTCCAAAATAGATTTCAAAAAAACTAGAGAAAAAAATACTGGGCTTGGTCATGTTTATTCAGCCAAAATAAAGAAATGAAAAGAAAAAAGTACTTGTAATCGATGGCAAAATAAAAGGATGGCGATTTGCAATCAATCGTAAACTCAACTACAATATTTCAGAAGTCATTACTTGAAGAGTCTTGGTGATGGCCTAGTGCAAAACTAGAAACGCTAGCCGCATAGATTTTTTTGACCATCGTATAACTCATTCGAATATCCTTAAAATGTGATTGACGATCGTGAAAAAGACTTTGCACATATAGCAACAAAAGGAGATTGGGAGAGATGGAGATATGTAAAGTCTACCATTTGCAGAAGAATCACATGATGTGGTTTTATTTTCAAGGATTGTCCAACTTATTCGACAATGAAAAATAGCATGACACGATGGCAAGTAACTTGTTCTATGTTATAAGACCCCAAAAAAAGGGAACTAGAAAAAGTGTATTAATAACAACAATCGTTTAACTTGTTCAATGATCGTATTGACGATCGTTAAAAATAGGTAGTGTGATGTAAACGATTATTTTGATAAAAATAACAAAAAAGTAGGGAAGTTTATAAAAGAAGTTACAAATTTATAATGACAATGTCAAAAAACAACTAAGTTTTTTTGATCTTACATGGTCAATTTGATAGCACCTACGATGACAATTACTAATTTTTTATTTTTGCTTTTTTTAAATTGTCTTTTTTGATAACCGCTGAGCCCAAAGAAATAATTAAATTAATAAAGTTTATAACTAGAATGTAAACTTTACCATTGATATTGATAAATTATGGAAAATAAGTGCAAATGACGAAAAATTTGTGAAATTATATGATTACCTTGTAAACTTTATGATGACTATATAATTAAGTTTTTATTTTCAAATTTTTTTCAAAGAAATAAAAAAATTGTCCTTTCTAATAACCGTTAAGTTGAAGGACATGATTATATCTGTAAAGTTTATGATTAGAGTGTGAACTTTACAAAGGATATTGATAAACTTACAAAAAGAACGCAAAGGTGATAAAATATCAATGAACAATTTACCATCTACTTGCAAAGGCCCGATCAAATTACTAAATTTATAAAGTCACTTATTTTTTGCTCTGAACGTTTACAACTTTATTATTTGGATATGTAATGCGTATTGAACATTTTTATCAATTGGGCATGGCATTCTTATAAATGTTAATCTTTTTACTCATTTTTCAATTTCACCGTTATTTACCTGTTATTTTCTTACACGTTCGTTGGGTTTTAGAAAGAATAAAATAAAACGAAAAAAAAAAAAAAAACCTTTCTTTCAAAACCCAAAAAGCAAAATAGAATCTATTGCCACACTGCTCAACGCCAAGTGCTGAAAGCCCTCAGACACGAAGTTCCCAAATTGGCCGCGTTCACCAACCAGACCCCCCTTACCCGTTCCAGCCAGGACCGCACTACTCTTCTCCCCCCTCTCTCTCTTCTCGTATGAAATCGACAGATTCAACGAAAGCTTTTTGGGCGGCGCCATCCTCTTCCTGGCAGACCTCGTCTTCATAGGACGATTGAATTTGTGTTTTGGAGAAAGACGTAGCGGGAATGCAACTTTGAGAGAAATAAAAGAGAAAGAGAGAAGAGTTTGTTTATTTAAGAAAAAAATTGTATTAACCGGTTGAATAGGCTACCTAGTTTTTTTTTTTATTTAATTATTCACTTTTTTAGCTTTAGACTTGGATTGTTAGATTTAATCGAACGATCAACGTTTCTTCACGGCACCGTACGGGAAAGGTACAACACCACATGGTAGAACGACTCTTTTTAAAAGATACTGTTCCCATTTAATTCAATTAAAGCAAAGCATCAAGTATAATAATTGTTCGCATAAACTCCTAAAACACATGACCTATCTTAAATCTTAAAAATGTTAACTCCACACATGATAATCAAACCTTAAAATAAAAAAACTTGTTACTCTGAGAGCTTGTACAATTGTAAATACATAGAATCCACACAGTAGAGATATAAATTAAGTGTGTTTGAGAACACAGTCAAAACTATAATTTAGAACTAAAATGCTGTAACATGTGAGAACTTTACACTATAGTATGTGAATGCTTTACTTTATACTGTTATAGTTGAAATTGATAAGTTGTAACAATATTACGAAATACACTCGTAATATCAGATCAGTTACTATCACGTCACCAAACCTTGGGAAAATACCAATCATAAAACAACCTATCGAACCCATCCGAATTGATGTTTCTATTGTTCTCGGTTTGTTTCACCTGTTTTCACCAAGCATTGGCGCTACCTTCTAGTCTATATGCTGCAAACTCAACTCAGAGATTGGTTGGCATGCCAGAAGTATCCATGTGCTTCATTACTGAGTCAAACCAATACTCAACTGCTTGAGGTTCTCCATTTTTGTTGAAAGTTTCTATTGCCGCACGTTGAAACTCTCAGAAATATTGCTGTTGGTGACTCGCCACCCTCGCTAGCATTGGAAAAGAATCAATAGAAAAATAAAGAATCGGAATTGATCGATATATTTCTCGAAACAAACGAAAAGAAAACAAAAGACGAAACATAAATCATGGATCAACTAAGACCTCTGGGGACTTGTTTAAGAACAAGACAGAGGAATCTCATGTAAATATCATGGAATCGACAAAGATAGTAAGCAAGAAAAACCTTTATCTTATATACGATAGCACTAGAGAATTGGCCACCCTAGAAGGTAGGTTTGCCAGAAAGATCAATTAGCCAAGAGACCTTGTCTTTTTTTTTGAATAGATCAGCTACGAAACCATCTTTGTTTCCAAATAGATCTTTCTTAGGCGGATTTCTAGTGAATGAGCCGGGTGATTCCCTTGCCCTTGACAAAAGCACAAGGTGTAACGAGTCTTTCAACTCATGAGATGCTCTCTAATATACACTATTTTGAGTTGAGTGAAGGGCTTTGGTTGGGTCTAGAGAGAGTGAGTGTGATTTTCACACTAAATCATTCAATTCAAAAGGCGTTTACAGAGTTCCAACAAAATAAATAACAAAATAGAAGTTCCATTCCACTCGTTGTGGTCCCAAATAGGGGGATATTGGTTCAAATCGAATTCCTAAGCACATTACTAAGTAGTGAACTCTCCTGCTAGCCTTACCTTGCAGCGAAGTTTCTTCTTTCCTTGACTTGCTTGAAAAAAAGCATTTCTTTTCCTTCACTCATAGGGGAAATACTTAACAATGGAATCTATCACTTACAAGTGGAGAGATGTTCCATTCCCAATGGTAGAAGAAGGATGCAAGCTGGAAGGACTTGGACAAGATATTCTTCACTTGGACAGGAGATGCAGCGTGCTTAGATTCAAAAAGAGTCTACTAAGCAGAGGCAACCCGCCTATAGAATAAGTAAGCTCGACCGATGAACTGTTCGTCTGTTTGACACCGAGGATCCCCTTCTATACCATTAGAATAATGAATCAAGGAATAAAAGCAACAAACATGACATTGCCAACAAGACAACATCTTGTTACCATTCTCTTAATTCTGAAAAAGAAATTAGATTATCAGTAGTGTCCTAGTGTCTTATCTATGCATGCACAATTTCTCAAGATATCAAACCCTAGGGCTTTGATACCAAGTCTTGTCATGCCACCAAACCGGAGTAGTAGTGACGTGACGGTTTAGTTAAAAGTAATTAATTAATATTAAACTTAAACTTCGAGAATTTATCTTATACATTTAAAACATTATCGTAAAATATTTAAGTCAAGCTAAACAAAATTTAACATAAATGAAAATAATTTCAAATAAATTCAAAACCTAGCATGATTAATGAAAATTACTGAAATAACCTTCGAATAATAGGAAATTAAAAATCTGCCAAATACTATGTGGATTCCACTAGACCACATAATATTACATACATAATCCAAACATAAAGAAAATTATGGCTAAATTGTAGTCCAATAAAATAAATCTTAGATCATGAATATAGTCTCGTTATCACATGTTTTGATAATAAAACAGGAAATCAACATAACTCACGAACACCACGAGTAATCTAACAACAATCTGATCAACTGCATATTACAAACCTCCTTAGGGGCATAAATAAAGAAAAAGTAGCAAATCGTGAGTGAAACATTTAGTAGGACTTTGAGTTCTAAAATAATATTAAATAATAAAACATAAATAGTGCAAAATAATAACAATAACATTTCATTTAAACCAAGAAATCTTACCATGTGCTTTATAAGATTTTTGATATTTGCGACGATAAGTCATCACTAATAATTAATTATTTGTGACGACAATAAAGTCATCTCTAAATACCACAATTGTAGTAGACATACAAGGTCAAAATGCATACATAAACTTTTCTTCCGCTAGCAGTCATCATTGCCAATCATACATGAACAAAACTGTTGGGAGTGATATTGCTTACCAAGAGAACGTAAATTCAAGGTCAAAAGGTCTTCATATGTCTAAACATGTTAGCCACCTATATACAAGCAAGATTACATCCAAACTTTGTACATATATCAAAAAGGGCGGTTAGAAAAATCTATCTCTTCTAATCAGAGTCAACATTAGAAATATCGCTATTCAAAGGTTCCTCTTTAGGGTCCTCCTCCTCCTCCTTCTCACTCAAGTTTGTAGATGGATAATCATTGGCATATAAAAGCTTTAGTGGACTTGGGTGATACTTAGGTACAACCTGATCCTCGTCGTCATGATCATTATCCATAAGGAAATCCTCAATCAAAGCCATTAGCTACTCCTCAGCATGTAATAACTTAGTTATAAAATGCTAAAGACTGAGAAAATCATAGATCGCAAAAAATTTTATTTACTTAAACTTACTTAGTTATAAAAATATGGAATAAATTTATTATAAACCTTTAATTATATTAACATTTTTTCTTTTTTTTTTTCATTAATATGTTTTTGCCAAAAGTAATTACAATAGTTGTTTAACTTATATTACATACATATTAACTATAACAATATCCATCAAAATATCATATTTAAAAGACATGTAATGTGATAGCAAAATTTCTCAGCAGTAGTATCCATTCCTATGTCTATGCAATGCCCAACTGCTGTATGCAACTCAGCCACTATATTTATTTTAGCCTCTTGGCTAGATTTCCCGTAATATGAAATAACTAGGTGAGCTATTACTCGATAAGTCTAAACATAGCTCACAAAATAATTTTCTTATATATGCATGATCCATTTGTACTTATTTATGAACTTTAGCTTATTCATAGTGTAACCTTAGTCTTATTAGTCTTAAATTAAGGGTCCAAGTATTCATAGCACCATGATCACATCGTTCTTGACTTGAATCTCCTCTCGGATCAAGAGACTGGTACGACACTTACTTAACTTATCTTATTTAGTGAATTATTTGCCAATCCTTTACTATGGTAACATACCATTTGTGATGCTTAATAACTTTGAATATGTACATAATATGTGCATTTTATAAAATAGTATAAATAAAATGTTTGAAAATCATTTTGTCCACATTATAGGTGGGGTTCGAAACTCACCTAGATCACACTCTGCATATCCAATTTCCCTTCCTTTGCTGATCAACTAAGTGTCTTGCTTGGGCAAAATCCCATCATTAGCTAGCTTCCGTAGTACAGACCTGTTTGTCGATAATGAAACTTAAATGTTAAATGCTCACTCCCCACACAGTCTCTCCAACATGTTATTATTGGTTTACTTGAAAGTCGAGTGTTATGTTGCAACATCCGAGCATTTTTACTACATTAAAAATGCATTAAGTTAAAGATTATATTAAGACAAAAAATATAGTGTAAGGAAAAATACTATATAATAACATGAAAAATTGTACAGTATTAGAGTAATGTAGTATAAGAATTGGACTGTTTAAGTTAAAGCAGTATAGAAATAGTACTACTTAGAGAATATGGATGAATAAGAAATGTTATGTTTGGCCTCCAAAAATAAACCAGAGGCAAGTAAAATATTTAATACAGTCTGGGAATATGTTTTTGCACTGATTTTACCACAGTAGTATAGGAAAAATACTGTGTGATGGAAAATTACACAGTGTAAATTTTTGGACCCCACAAAGTGGGCACTCACTTGAATTTTATTGGGCCACCAAGCCATGAAAGGTGGCCCAATCCCATGGTGACACATAGGTAACCCAATGGATTACCATAAGTCACCTAAAAGGATAAACATTCATTTAATGCAAAAAAATTGCCAAAAAATCTCTCTTTCTTCTCCAAGACCCACGGCAACCATGGATGAGCTTCCTCAAAAATTTTTCAACTTCCCATCTTTGCAAAACTAACCCCATTTAAGTTCAAGAGGTGAAGTTCAAAGGATTTTAACAAGTTTTAAGGTAAAAACCTAAACTTTTTCAAGGGTTTTTAGGGTTTCTCTTGGGAAAAAAGAAGGGAAGCTAATTCATGGTGTTTTTTCATGAAAATGGTGTCTAGGAAGGAGTTTCAAAGAAGCCTTGGAAGGCTAGAAACCAAAAGTGCTATTTGGGGTAAGTTTTGAATTTCAAAGTTTTGAAATTATGTGATTTTTATTTTGATTTTTATTCTTTCAAGGGTATGTGGACTTTCAAGCAAAGTTTTGCTTAAATCCCATAGATACATGAATTTTGGTATGTTGATGTTGTGAAAATTTAGGTTTTATTGTGCAAAATGTTAGTTTTTGCAAAAAGTCTTATTTTTGTAATTTTAGTACTAATTTTGCAAAAATAATGAGCGGGCATGAAAATGATTGAAATAAGAGTTGGAACTGCCCTTGCAAGGGTAGAGATGCTGATTAAAAATAGATTTTTACAAAAATGCCCCAAGGACTAAATTGAAAGAATAAGTTCTTTCTCCGCAGAATTGAAAAATACCCAAAAACACCCACGTACAGTGAGAATTTTAGAAAAGTTAAAACACGAAAGTTATAAATCTTGATAAAACTGTTAGATATTGTAAACAATTTGTCAAAAATCTCAACCGTTTGTGAGATTTTAATTTTACAAGAATTTATTGAAATTGGGAAAAATTTTTAAAGGGCAAAAATGTCATTTTTGCTAAGGATTTTGAATATGTACTTTGAGCAAAAATGTTCCTCATGAAAAATAGGGATTTATGGTTTAAAAAGATTATTTTTTGTTTCGGGGGCATAAATGCAAATATTTTTATATTTTAGGCCAAAAACGTAAATTGTGTGAAAACTGGGTTTTCACTAGAAAACGTTGATTTCCTACACTGCTATAGGCAGTAAGTATTATAGATGCTAAGTTTTAAAGGATTTAAAGTTAGGCAAGGAAGGAATGAAAGAAAAAGAGATTAAGGGCAAAATGGTCATTTTATGAAAAAAGGCCAAAACGGACTGTAACACCCCGAAGTTAATTAAATAGAATTAGAATGTTAAATGGTGAATTAGTGTGCCATGATAAGTGTTTTGAACTTAATTTGATTACTTTGTGGAAACCTTGTGTTAATTACTTTTGATGATTTTTAATTGTTCTAAATTGTTTTTAATTGTTAATTTAAGTTTTAATAAAACAATTTGATTTGAAAACAGTGTGTAGTTGCTCACAGTTTTGTGCAACTACTTTTCTCTCTTTTCTCCTATTTATTTCACTTTTTCTCTCTCTTTCTTCATTTTCTCCCGTGCACTCTCTCTCTCTCTTCTTTTCCCTTCTCTCGATTTGCTCTCTCTCTCTCTTTCTCTCTCAAAAATTTTTGAAACAAATTTTGTTTTCAAGCTTTGGGCTAGGAGATCGAAGGCTTGGGAACAAGATTCAACAACAAAAACAAAGTTTCCAAGCTTTGATTCGAGGTTAGATTCTAAAACTCAAAGTTTTTCTATTTTTCAAGATTTTCATGTATTTTGAAATTTTAGAGTTTCTAAGCCTAGAAAAGCTTCAATCTAAGTTACATGGACTTAGATTAGCTAGAATGTAAACTTCATTTCATCAAAAACGGATTAGAATCAAGATTTTTCATTTTTCCTCTATTTTCTCTATTTTCGGATTTTTGTAAAAATCTTGTTTAAAACTTGTTTTAATTCATTCAAAAGTGTTCTA